>JAVYIG010002312.1:0-257390 GCA_035222895.1 Strongylocentrotus droebachiensis
AATCGTGTCGATGCAGCTGTAAGCAAAGTTTGACACTAGACTTACAATTTTAATTTTTAAATTATTCTTTTTAACATCAGTAAGTTGAAAAAAATGTATTTTACTGCTATTTGGGTGTCATCAATTGTCACTAAAGTACCAATTTTTAGTGAAATCAGTTGAGTTTTGTACAGTGGTGTTTGAAATGTTGAGAATCAAAAGCGCAGCTTTTACTACACAGCCAGGATAGTGATGCTCCTATGTGTGATTTTGGGTATGTTTTAGTACTAGTAGGGTATCTCCACGCCGGAGTTACGAGTCATATTTTGGATACCTTACTGAACAAGCGCTGCCAAGTTAAAACCCAATTGATAGTATACCATCGAATTTTGCTTATATTTAGACGTGGAGGAACTTGGCTTCAGCTCAGTCAGGAGGCGGAGCCCCCGGGCGGAGCCGTACTCTCTAGCAGTACGAGAACCAGCAGCAGCTAGCAGGCCGGAAGTAAAGTGAACAGCAAATTTTACTGTGTATGGGACCAAGAAGCTATAATTTTAACAAGAATTGCTACGAAGTAATCCTCAAGTTGTCCACAATGACAAACTCGTCTACGATTTTACTGCAACACCTACCTCTTCATTGAATTTATTGAGAGACTGAATGTCACTGACATCGAATCTGGAGGAGTTTCAGTGGAAAAATGAAAAGTTGATGCCATTCTGCTTGCAGCGGACGAACGAAACGAGAGCTATCAAAATTACAATTATCCATATAGTTTGTGGCTTGGGAGTATCTGCTGGGGGTAGACCGAAAGCTTTCAGTCTCTGATATCGACGGTTGTTGCGCTGAGATTGCTCCTCTGCTCCTCTGACCGCCTCTATACATATCGCATTATGTGTATGGGGAATGTCAACATATGTCAGTTTTATTAAAGAAATGACCCATACCAGATGGTTATTTCTGTCTACTGCTGGGGATACTTTGATAACTTGTTTTGTCGTTGATTTTTTTTTTTTTAGATGATAAGAAGATGATATATATTTTTAAAATCCTGGTAGGATTATTTTTCTAATCAGGTAAAACATGGTCAGTGAAAATATGTCTCTAAGCGAAGGGGACAAGTTGAATGTTTAAAAGTCGAGGAGATCGATGGCTAGCAGAAAAGCTATATAAATAGATCTAGGTGCTGCTTGCCCTGTTTATTGATACAAATTTCTTTCGAAAATCGCACCACTCTGTTGGCAAAAAAAAGACAAGGAGAACTTGAGAAAGAGGAAGGAGTATAAGAACGGGAGAGGAAGAGGAAGACAAGAGAAAGGAAAGGAAAAGTAAAGAAAACGGTCAAATGTGCTAGGGAAAAGGAACTAAAAAGGAAACTAGAACGAAAGAAAAGAAGCCAAGAAAGAAAGAAAAGAGAAGAAGAGGAAAGAAAATAGGAGGGAAAGACGGAAGAGGGATATGAGATGAGGGAGATGGAATCATATGAAAAAGAAAGAATTAGAGGTACGGATAACGGAAAAAGGAAAAATAAAAGAAAGAGGAGAAATGAGAAAGTGACATGCATTGAAGAAAGAGCAAATTAAATGTGAGAAGAATATAAAATATATGAAAAAATTAGAGCAGCGTGTTACAACCACAAGACATCTTTAAAAGTGCCGCGAGAGAAACTGATTATAGATCCATTTTGGATTCACTTTGACATAATCGTCAATTTCGTGAAGAAAAAATATTTAAGTATAATGAAGTAATGATATTTTTATAGAAAAATAAGTCTTTTTTTTCTGCGCTGGCTCGATTTCAGGCATTGCTTGAAGTGCCTGCACGAATACCTCTATAGTTGGACAACGAGATGCCAGAATATCTTTTGGACAAGGATTGAGGTGCCCGAATATCATCATATTTGAGCAGCACTGAGATGCATGAATACTTCTAAATATCGAAAGTACTTTTTTACAACGCGTGTACCCTCACTCGCTCGGAATATTTAGCAACACGAGATGCCCGAATATCCTCATATTCGTGTATCGAGGTGATCGAATATACAATTTTTGTCTTCATTTGTATTATAGGCAGCGATTGTACCCACATACATAATTTTACATTTGATGCAGTGTGTTTTGATTGCAAAATTTTAAAAAAATGCTATTTTGGGGAGAGGAGGCTGTACTTTAGGCAAAGAATTTCCTGGTGATTTCGTGATCAGATACGAGTAAAGAAAGTGCAATCACCTTTTTTGCTGATTTTGTTGCTCGTTGGAGTGTGTGCCCATGCAGGGGCGTCGCTAGAGGGGGGGGGGGCGACACACCCCCCCCCCCCAATTACCTGTCAGGATACTTGTCGGTAAAATTGCGCTGCCGTCGGGAAAATAAGAAAAGGGGAGGGAAAAATGAGAGGGAAAGGGAAAGAAAAAAAAGAAAAGGAAAAGAAAGGAAATAAAAGAAAAAAGGGAAAGAAAGGAAAAGAAAAGGAAAAGAAAGGAAATAAAAGAAAAAAGGGAAAGAAAGGAAAAGAGGAAAGAGAAGAGAAGAAAGAAAGAGAAAAAAGAAAAAGAGGAAGGAGGGGAAAGAAAGTAAAAGAAAGAAACCTTTAGTCAAAAAGTTAAAACCCTAGTTGAATACACCTTCGTTTTAATCAGTATTGAGTAAAAACATGATGTACTTAACTTAGTACATGTTTTTACTCAATATTGATTGAGCAACTAAGCGTTACCCAGAAAACATCATACTCAATATTTGATCAAAAAATTGCTCAAACAATTTGAGTCAAAACATGTACTCGTTAATTGAGTAAAATTTGGCTCAACTCATGAGCAGTTTCTTACTCGACATGAGTTGATTACGTTTCTACCCAGATGCTGAGTAAAAAAGGGAACCGCTCAACAAAGGAGTAAATATTGAGTAAAGATTGACTCATTCAAACTGAGTAGAGATTTAGTCTTTTACTGAGTAATATTTTTACTCAACAGATGAGTAGATTTGTTACTCAACACATGCTGAGTAAAGTTTACTCAAAAGTCGGGTGGTTCCCTTTTGACTACTCAAAAGATTAATTTTTTTACTCAAATTGAGCAGTTTTTTTTTAGAGTGTAGAGACCACCGATTATCGACAAAACTAGCCACCAATTACCGACAAATATATTAATGTCGTTGTCCCATTGTCCACAAATTTAACCCTATAAACCCGGGGCTAGGAACTAAGTTATTTTTCAGTTCCCCCCCCCCCCTCCCGCGCAAAGCGCGGAAGCTTTGACACTTCATTAAATTATTAGAGAAAGAAGACGATTCGTAATTCTTGCTTCGCCCCTCCCGCGCGAAGCACAGAAGCTATGACGTTTCATTTGATTAATCGAGAAAGAAGAAGATTTTTTTGTACCGTCCTGACTCTTAATCCTTGCCTGAATTCAGTTTTCCCCCTCCCGCGCAAAGCGCGGAAGCTTTGGCGTTTCACTTTATCATTACAGAAAGAAGACGATTCGTTGTAATGTTTTCGACTCTTAATCCCTCAGTTACCTCCCTCCCGCGCGAAGCGCAGAAGCTTTCACGTTTCATTAAATTATTGGAGGAAGAAGACGGTTCGTGGGCCGTACTCGACCTTTAACCCTAGTCTAAATTCGGTTTCCCTTTGACATTTCATTAAATTAATCTTAATCCTTGTCTGAATTTAGTTTCCCCCCTGCCGCGGAGGCTTTGATGATTCATTATTATTAGAAAAAGAAGACGATTAGTTGTACCGTTCTCTATTGTTAATCCTTGTCTGAATTAAGTTTTCCCCCCTTCCGCGCAAAGCGCGGAAGCTGTGACGTTTCATTAAGTTATTAGAAAAAGAAGACGATTCGTTGAACTGTTTTCGACTCTTAATCCTTGTCTGAATTCAGTTTTCCCCCTTGAAATGCAAATCATCATGCTATCGCACTTCTCTTCTATCGTTATTTAATTCCCTTGTTTTTCCCTTTCTTTTTTAACTCACAAAAATTCTCTCTTTCCCCCTTTTCCCATCTCTTTTTTGGGGTTCTTCTTGTGCTTTTTTCTTGGAGGAGGGTGGGCTACACGCCTGGCAAGAGGGACCCCTAATTATGCACACCGCAAACTTGCGCCCCCGCCCCTTTCCCGGGAAAAAAAACTTCCTTATAATAATATTATCCCCTTTCTTCTTTTTCCTTCTCATTATACTTCTTTCCCCCCTTTTATCTCCTCCGGCTTTCTCCCTTTCTTCCTTTTCCGCATTTTCTCTCCTCTCTCTTTCCCTTTCTTCCTTCCCCCTCCCTTTTCTCCTCTCCCCTTTTCTCTCCTCCCTCCTTTCTTCTTCTTTCTCTTTTCCCTTTTCTTTCTGTTTTCCCCTCCTGGGAGGGGGGGGCACGTGCCCCCTGTGCTCCCCTGGATCCGCCACTGAATTTAAGAATCTAAAACGGTACAACGAATCGTTTTTCTACATCTACAACATTATGAAAAAATACACGGAGATTAGCAGTGTGACACCAGGGATATGAGAGTTAAACTTTCATATCCCTGGTGACACATAGTGGACTCATAGGCAATCGCCTGGTAACTCGAAGGTATCGAGTTCGATATCCAGCCAGTGCTTTTTTTTGTTTAATCTTTGAAAAAGAAAAACTGATGTTAAACCCATTTTTATCTCACTCAAAGTCCATATATATTGCTATTCTTTGAATTGCTCAACGCTTTGCATTCTACGATGATTTTTGTCGTCGAGGAAAATGACCATGTTCAAATACGCAAGTACCAGTGGCGTACGCAGGATTTTTTCAAGGGGGGGGGGGGGGGGGTTTAAAATCGGGCCAAAAATTTCGCAACGACTCAGCCAGCCGCTGAATAAGCGGGGGGAGGGGGGAGGGGGGGAGGGGGGGGGGGGGGGGGGGTAAGAGGATACTTATTTTTTTTTGGTCTCGAAAATTGAAAATTTGACATTTTGTTTCGTTGGGGGGGGGGGGGGGGGGTGTAAGGTCACCTTTTTTAGGTCAGCCATTGGCATATTTTTGTATATATTTAAAAACAAAACAAAACAAAACAAAACAAAAACAAAACAAAACATACACATAAACAAAACTCAAGGGGGGGTTTAACCCCCCCCCCCCCCCCCCCTGCGTACGCGCCTGGCAAGTACTATAGGTAGTTCATAGACATAGGAAAAATAATATAGCCTTCGGCCCCGGGTTTATAGGGTTGCATTTGTAGACATTAGGACATTAAATTTTGTCGGTAATTGGTGGCTATTTTTGTCGGTAATCGGTGGCCTCTACACCCCCTCCCCGTTTGAAAAAGGTCTAGCGATCGACGCCCATGTGTGTGCCCCGTGACATAACTCCCCCCCCCCCCCCCCCCCAACCCCTCCCAGCCCACTCTGATTCACTCACTTTGATCCATTCCTCATATCTCTTTAATATCAACTTTTCGAAATTTGACATTATATTCTATTTTCTAGGTAGATCTAGATCTAGGCAGAACTATAAGGCCTGTACGCGGCATATTTCTTTTCCCCAAAAGGCCGATGCACACAAGCTCACGTTGAAAGAAAAATCTTGCGGTAACAGTATCTTATGACACGATTGCTTCTGCAAAAACCTTTAGAAAATGATTCTCACGAATATTTTAGTCTTCCTTTCCCTCATCTCTAATTTTCAAATAGGAATATTTGGAATAACAACACCAGGAAGAAACAATGACATATATGAATTCAACCAGGAGCGCCCGGCAAGATCTTTGGATGACATTTACAACTTTAGGGGTAACTCGCTGAAACTCAACGGAGTCGATGAAGCTGACGTGGCCAGAGAGGCGGGCGGCGGAACGCAAGGCCGTGCTGCTCGACCGATGTCTAGCAGATCGAGCTCGAGCCGCAGAAGAATTGTTCGTTCAGTTGCTAATTGCGGAGTTACTGGTGATCAAATTGATCAAATATCTAGTAATAAGGTAACACAAGTTTATTATGGGCGTTATTTGTTTTTATATAGGTTAGGGACCACACATCTGCACAACTATCCTGGCTGTGTATAATTATAAATAGATCTAACTTAGATCTAGATAGTCGATCTATAGCCCCTAGAGTAGACTATTTATTGTCTTTCTCAACATTTCACTGTACGAAACTCAAATGATTTCACTCAAAATAGGTACTTTACTCTTTAGTGACGATTGATGACACCTGAATTGCAGTAAAATACAATTTTTTCAACCATAAACATTCAAATTGTAGGCTAGTACTACTAGTACTAGACCGAATTTTCCGTCTCTTTCGTTCGTTAGCCTCTTATTGGGGTAGGGTCGGCCGGCTCTCTCTTTAGAGACGGAAGCCGTCTATACACATGTCCTTGCTAACGCCACGACCAGTTCTGGTCGTAGCGTTTTGCCCCCCAAATCCCCCAAAATGTCATTTTACCTCATGCATTGATTATTTAAAATTAGGAAGAAGGTTTTACTACCTCGGTTCCACTTACCAACTTGACTGTATAATCCGTTTAATGGTCCCTTTTAAGGAAATTACGGGTCTAAATTGACAGCCGTGTTGAAAATCTTGCAAGGTGTGTTAAACTCTCGCTGCCGGAGTCATCTAAATCAATCTCATCCCTTCTAGTCTACGCCGAAGGCAAAATGTAGTGCCGGAGCGGAGATGTTTACTTACTGGGCCTAAATCTTAACTACGCAATATAAACGACTATAATACGGTTTTATCCTACCATAGGCTGGATACTATACTGCTTGAAGTCTGTCTCAAGAAGCACTTGAAGTGTTGCTCGTTGAGTGGAGCTCTACCGTCGCTAGAAGTAGTAGACAGAAGAGACAGAAGAGACAGGCAATCAACAGTGTTTGTCGCGTGCAGTCTCAGGTTCAATCTGATGTTCCCAGTAATAAACACGCCCGCGGAAACTACCGCGGGTGTCGCCTAATGCGGGACTTACGCGCATATGCCGCCAGAGCCGTAGTGGCTAAGGCTGAACCACTACATTATTCCCCACTTAATGAGTTTAAAGCCCAACTTAAACTAAACTAAAACTAACTTAAAACTACTCCCGTACCGCAGTGCGGGGTCACGCCGTTCCCCGCTGGCGGATGGGTCAAGGACCCTCCCTGCCAGCACCGGTGAAGTCTTGGCCTTTCCAGAGGGCGGGGCGCCTTTATCATACCTAAAAATATACTGTATTCCAAAATTTGGTACCGGAAATATGATGAAAAATACATGTGTATAGAGACCCAATCCCATAGCCATAATAGTGCATGAAATATACGACTATATAATATAACTAGTCAATCCCATAGCCATAATGATGCATAAAATATACAACTATATAATATAACTAGTCAATCCCATAACCATAATGGTTTCCATTCTGGTTACAAACAGAAATATACCAGTTAACCCTTACCGTGCCGGTGTCACGTGTAAATGACAAAGAATAGCAGTCCTGGCACGGGCGTAAGGGATTAACCGGGGCATTACAGTCATAAAGAAACAGAAATATACCAGTTAACCCTTACCGTGCCGGTTATACATAATGACAAATTGCAAAACGTCTTGGCACGGGCATAAGGGATTAACCGGGGCATTACATTAAATTCCCAAGGTGACCGAGCATGAGAGTGAGTGATCAACATAAACGATGAATGGCAATAAGTGTGCAGAAAAGGGGAAGAGCCCAATGGCTCCCCATTCCCCAAGTGCAGTTTGGATGGTACAATGTCCAGAAACTGGGCAGTCCCACATGAGAGCCAAACGGCTCCCTACAGGCAGTCCAAACGGTGCATATAAGAAGTATTAGAATGATAAAAGCAGATCACTGAAATCAGATGGAAAATGATATAGAAGGTGAAAACACTTCAACAAAATAAGATTACATTCTCTGGGCCACTCGGCCCCCGGGGGCACAATAGCCACTGCCGGCAAGTTCCTGATATCATTCAGGGCACCCAGGCCCACAACACCATCAAGCAGATCCAGAGGAATTACTCCCCCAAAACATAATCATATTCTGTAAACAAAAGTGAACTAAAATATATATAACAAACATGTTCTTTCCCCCGATCAAACATGATCCGAGGAATCCCAAAATGGAACCGGCACCATGTCCTTGCGGACGAGCCGTTGTGAATGGCTTTGATAATGAACCATAATATATAGTTAAGACAAATATGTTATTTCCCCCGATCAAACACGATCCAAGGAATCCAAAATGGGAGCCTGTGGGTGGGCTGGAAAAGGGAAAGGTCCTTACTCTGGAGCCCTGGACTCCCAACAACCCTACATCTTACCCGCTTCCCACTAGAAGGGGGCACCACGGCCGTCCTAGCGACAAAAACTCCCTGGATACAGGCTGCCCTGGAATCCGTTCCATAGTACATATGTACCTCCTCCCCCCCGACAATAACATTAACTACCTGGACAAAGGGACCGACCGAAGAGTCAGGCGGGTCACTAACATTATTTACCTTGTCCAAGGGACCAACCGAAGAGTCAGGCGGGTCACTAACATTATTTACTTTGTCCAAGGGACCGACCGAAGAGTCAGGCGGGTCACTAACATTATTTACTTTGTCCAAGGGACCGACCGAAGAGTCAGGCGGGTCACTAACATTATTTACACTAGTATTCACTGATTGTAGGCCTCTTGGTTTCCAGATCGGAGATCGGCCTCGCTCTCCGACCCCTCCAGGTTTTCCGGAACTTCAGCCACGGGAGATAGAGAGCAGGCATGGGACAGCATAGAAACCTCCAAAGACTTGACAGTCTTCAAGACTTCCGCCAACATACTATCCATGTTGTCCATGCGTGTCCTCAAACTGGAGAGTTCTTTCTTCACTCCACTCATGTCCACCTTCAGACTGCCTATGTCCTTCCCTTGAACCTCAAGAAGGGTGCTGACATTCCCCCGGTCCGCCGCCGGAGCCGGACGGGGAACATCTCGACCTGTGGAAACTGTTGGGGAACGATAGGGTTGCCTATGCCGATAAATTCCCGGCTCCTCAACTGTATCATAACTGTCCTTCCCCCGGTCCTCCACAGGAGCCGGACGGGGAACATCTCGACCTGTGGAAACCGTTGGGGAACGATAGGGTTGCCTATACCGATAAATTCCCGGCTCCTCAACTGTATCATAACTGTCTGCCTCCTGATTGTACAGGCAAGTCTGCTGCACCTGCTGCCGAGGAGCTGGATATAAACGGCGGGGCTCGCTCCCGTACACAACACGCTGAGTGTGTTGTGCCCACCTGATGGCCCCCAGGGCCTCTTCAACGGACTTCGGGCGTTTATTCAGAGCGGTCAAACCCGCCGCCTTATCCGTACAACCCTGGCATAGCTGCAATACCATCTGAGTGCCGTCACCCCAGACCCAAAAGCTTCACAAAACAAAGCCTGGAGCCGGTCAGACCACCCAAGGAGGGACTCCTCCGGGAGTTGGCGAGCCGTCCGAAACTCGGCTATGGCCTCCTCCGGAAATCGGGTAGCCCCAAACCGACGCCCCATCGCTGTCAACATCGGGTAATACGACTCAGTGCCCATATCCCGAAGATTGGAAAAACAATCCAACGCAGACCCTTCCAGACACCAGCCTAGAGCATCCAAACACTCCCTCGGACTCCACTGGCACGACGCAGCATAGCTTGTAAATTTCCTGAGAAAGGAATGCCAACTAGTCCTCCCATCGAAACTAAGCGACCTTGGCAGACGAGGGGGCCAATCTCGGCGCCCCTGCGGCCAGTAATCCCCCTGCCCCCCTGGTGGGGATTCCCTAGTAGAGGGAGATACATAACTATCACGTGGGGGCACCCCAGAATACGGACCAGAATTGGTAGGAGGGGATTCCCTAGAAGAAGGATATACATAACTATCACGTGGGGGGACCCCGGAAAACGGACCAGAATTGGTAGGAGGGGATCCCCTAGAAGGGGGATAACCATAATTACTCTGTGGGGGTTCCCTGGAAGGTAGAGTCCTATCTTCCCTAAGCCAGTAGTCAGCGGAAGGCTCGGCTGGGGAGGGCTCGGCCGGTTGCGGCGAGCTCCTAACTTGTGATTCAGCCGCCGACCCGGCTATAGGCCCAGCTGGGCCTCCACCCGAAGGCGGGGGGTACACTGTATGTTTATAGGGAACAGGATCCGGAATTGGGGCTCGGGACTCGGGACTCGGGACCGACTGGGTTTGCTCAGTCTGGGTTAGCTCAGTCCCCACCCCCTCCCCCTGTGCCTGCTCAGCCCGATCCGCCTTCCTATAAGGCTCAAAATCAAATCGATGCAACAGGTCATAGCTTCATGGAGACGAGGACACTGCAAAAATAACTCCTCCGTTAAGCTCCCACACTGCTCCCTCCACGTCAGAATCTTGTGGGACTTAGTTCTATCCACAACGGCCAGTAAGGCCTCTTCAGTCCCATAATTCACCTTAACCTTCTCTGTGGCCATAACCAGCTGTAAACCAGCAACGATTATATAACCAAATGAAGAAAGAAAAACAACATTCAATACCCAACAATCCCTCCTTCTTGCTTACTTACTAACGTACGTAGTTCCTTCAAGGAAAATACTTCTTGCTTACTTACTTAGTTTCTTAAAGGAAAATACTTGCTTACTTACTTAGTTTCTTACAGGAAAGACCTATTGCCTACTTAATAACTTACTTAAGTTTCTTTCATAATCTTACTTAGTTTCTTACTAAAAAATTCCTACTTAAACAACCCTATACCCATAGTATACCTCACCGAAAAACACCGTGGAATTATCTCCACGGTAATAATACTTCGGCGAGAGGGTTGAAACTAATTTAATGACTCCTAGTCTACTCTACTCCTACTTAAACAACCCTATACCCATAGTATACCTCACCGAAAAACACCGTGGAATTATCTCCACGGTAATAATACTTCGGCGAGAGGGCTGAAACTAGTCTAATTAGAGCCTACTAAGTTCTACTTAAACGACCCTATACCTCACCGAAAAAGAACACCGTGGAATTATCTCCACAGTATAAAACTCTGGCGAGAGGATCACAACTACAAAAAACGGCTGTACAACCAGTCTAGTGAGTAGAAAAAAGTGGGCAAATTTAAGTACAAAAAAATGACCGAAACCGATGCCAAAAATCGAAATACGGCCGGAAAAATACCAACGAGTCCCTAAAAAACTATCCTACAACCCCAAGCAGACAAGAAATGAAAAACTAAGAGCTTATAAGGCTCTACGAAAAAAGTTCCAAAAATAAAAAAATCCTTCAACACACAAGTGAACGTATTCAAGATGGCGGCACGGACATGTGTGCGACCACAAAAAATTATCCCCAAAACACGGAAATGAGTACCCAAAAATCGGAATACAGCACTGAAAATACCCTACGAGTCCCTAAACTACTAATCTACAGCAATAACCAACTACAAACGGGGAATAAACAAGCTTACAAGGCCCCACGAATTAATTTACCAAAATTGAAAATCCCTTAAGTACACGAGTGAATGAAAACAAGATGGCGTCACCCACACGTGTGCTACAAAAAAAATATCTCGCGCAAGTCCGAAAAGAACGATCACGCCATTGTAGTGCCGGAGCGGAGATGTTTACTTACTGGGCCTAAATCTTAACTACGCAATATAAACGACTATAATACGGTTTTATCCTACCATAGGCTGGATACTATACTGCTTGAAGTCTGTCTCAAGAAGCACTTGAAGTGTTGCTCGTTGAGTGGAGCTCCACCGTCGCTAGAAGTAGTAGACAGAAGAGACAGAAGAGACAGGCAATCAACAGTGTTTGTCGCGTGCAGTCTCAGGTTCAATCTGATGTTCCCAGTAATAAACACGCCCGCGGAAACTACCGCGGGTGTCGCCTAATGCGGGACTTACGCGCATATGCCGCCAGAGCCGTAGTGGCTAAGGCTGAACCACTACAGTTTTACTACCTCGGTTCCACTTACCAACTTGACTGTATAATCCGTTTAATGGTCCCTTTTAAGGAAATTACGGGTCTAAATTGACAGCCGTGTTGAAAATCTTGCAAGGTGTGTTAAACTCTCGCTGCCGGAGTCATCTAAATCAATCTCATCCCTTCTAGTCTACGCCGAAGGCAAAATGATTATGAAGGAAAAACTGTGCGCCATCTACACGTTCGTAATGGCGTTATCACGTCTTATCAAGTCTTTTTGCCGGTCAGCCACATCGTCATCGGCATGATTGTGTGCATTTGTGTATCTAATGAGTGTAGGCTATTGACCATTCATGTGTGCAAATGCTGCCTATTAACACGTACTGGTAGTGCAGTGCTAGAGGTCAATACGCATTGGCATCGACTCTCTTAGACAGCAATAACCATCTGATTTGGGTCATTTCTTTAATAAAACTGACATTTGTTGTCATTCCCCAATACAGATGGCAACCCAGAGATCTTGTACCGTGGGGGTAGCTATAGCCAACAATGTACACCTTTTTTGTCAAAACATTTTCTCCCCGATTTTCTTTATTTAGATCTAATTTTCTGATTTCTAAATCAGATGTAAATTAGGTCGGTCTATATATCTCCTAATTACAGTTTTCAAAATTTGCTAACCTATTATAGAATGTGAAATTTTCGGACTTATATGAATTATCCAATTTCTGTGAAACTACGTTCATGCACTCGAAAATAGAGCTATATGACCCGGCGGCCGGTATATTTCCGGGTCAACCTACGCCAATGGCCAATCAGAGCACTCGTTTCGTGGGAGTTCGTTGGTCAAGCTGGGCTTACTCGTACGTAGCTACGGTAGCTATTGGACGTTCGAAAAGAAAAAATGAATATTCATCAACTAACACCAAGACGGATAATGTTGATGACGAGACTTTCTCGGATTAATCATTAATTTAGGATCTAAATGAGCAAGCTATCGTAAGTCAAATAAGCTATATATATGTTATTTTTAATTTGTGTTATAATTGCAGCAGTTATGAGGATGTAAAGAGTGAAAATCTCATTGCATATCTCATTCATCGCGGTCCGGTCGAACCGAACCATTTGTTCCGTACAGTGCCTCACAGAAAGAGGTCCCCATACTTCAGTCTGTATAATCGGAGGTCTAGTGGAGCCAGACGTAGTCTCAGTGGAACAACCGACGATTAGAGAGACTGAAGTTTTCGGTCTACGACTCTCTATGCTTTGCTGGAGTGGTAGGGTTGTTGTTGGTAATAGTTTAATGGCATTCATTCAGTATTGAATATAGATCTATAAATGCCATATCTTCAATTTTATAAGAAAATCAGTTATACATGAGAAAACTGAGAATAAAGATTTGTAATGATAGACTCTATAATTAATTAATCAGTGATACAATTTATTAAGAGTCTCTGGATGGTTTGCAACTTCATGTTTCTGCTTTTTTAAAAGTTTAATCTGGTCAGCCCGGTTTCGATTGCATGGAAAACTAGCTTTACTCGATTTGAAACAGGCTTCTCGGCTACTCGGCGTGCGTGCGCAGTGATCTTTTAATTTTGTAAGGCACGGTGCCTAGACCACTCAGAAACACTAAATTGAGACGCATCGTACAGGGGTAGGGACTAGGGACGGGTCTCTGAAAGATTTTTTAATTTTCCCTTTTAGATTAATTTTTTTTTCACTATTATGGTTGGATAATCAGACACCCTCAGAGACGCCAAGTTCAAAGATAAGCTATGTGTGACATTTTCATGACTCGGCGCGCAAGCGCAGGCGAGGGTATAGAGTAGTGAAGTGTGACGTCATCAAAAATCTATTTTTAGAATTTCTCAATTTTTTCTTCATTTTTTCTTCATTTTCCGAAAGAGCATAAAAAATAATGTCCAAATGTCGAAAACCAAACGAATATATTAAGTATTGGCTGAGATATGACCATCTGAATGAATATATTTCCTATAGGAGCTCAGTGTTATATGCTCTGGCTCGTAATGGTTAGGAGCTAGAGTGCTAACACTGAGTTCCCATAGACTCTATAGTCTATCTAACTATGTCTATGGCTATGTTTTCCTATAAAAGTTCAAACAAGAACTTAAAGTTGAAGTTTGGTGGATAGCCACCCTTGTAATAAGTTGATTTGTATGAAAGTAGAAAAATAAGAAAAACAGAATGGCAAAAGTTTGAAATGAATCGGACCAATAGTACTTTAGTAGATCTGATCTAAGGAAGTTATGAATGATTGAAATATGAGATCACTAAAGTCTATGCGAATCTCAAATTGGTACTTGTAATTTGGTCAGTGGATTGTGCGTTTGTGACGTACAGTACTTGGATTACTCTCCCTTTCGCCGTGTACAGAAATATCACTAATTTCAGTTTTTCTTGTAAGTTCCTTCTCCCTTGGGGCACTACTCAAAATATATTATAAACATAAATAGGTCCTCTAAAAAGAAAATACGGTAAATACCCCTCTGAGCCATTCATTTTTGAAACATTTAAATTTTAGTTATTTCATATGTTGGAACAGATGGGAAAGTAGTCCAGCACTAGGGTCTACATCACATTGCCATTACGGCTTCAGCCAATTTGAAGTACACATAGACTACGTATAGTGATTACTACTTTCATAATGTATTATGTCAGATTTAATTGAAATTTTCATCAGTTTGCTTCTCTGATTTGTCTGCTTTCTTTAGAGTAGGTGTTTATTTGGGTTAGACTTCCCTTTAAAGGCAGCGTTTAACAATGTTAAATCTGAGATGCATGGCCCTACGTGTTATCAGTGTCTGTTATATGGTGTTATATTGAAGCCCTAAAAAAATTGCGCTTCAAAATGATCAAGAAGTGCCTCAAAAAATTAAAAATCTTTGAGTGACCGGTTTTACCATACTCGTTTTCCCCAATAGACTGTAGTGTCATGAAAACCGTTTGGCAAACGGTTTTCAAAATTTGTAATTCCAATCATAAATATCTTGATAATCAGACAGGCTTGTAAAAGTCATGGGGTTCCTGACTGACCTAATATACAAATAATACACCACAGTGAGGGCATTAGTAAGAATTACCCACACAAAGGTACCTTTGGAACAGTCTAACACGCCCGAGGCGGTAGCCGAGGGTGTTTGGACTGTTTTGAAGGTACCAAGTGTGGGTAACTTTACTAATGCCCGAATAACATACTGTGTATTATTTGTTTTATAAGATTATGTTTTATTTGTTTTATAAAATTATAACATGATTATACTTAAATGACCGGTCATTAGAATTGGATAATGACCGGTCAGTATCCAAATTACGTGTTAGGCAAAATATATGCCGGGTCACATGTACCCTTTCAACCAATCATTTGATAAGGATTCATGTCATCATCTTATAAAGGTTTATAATTATCATTGCAGCATGAGCTAGACCTCTAAATCCATGATTTCGTTTCAGAATCTGAGACAAAGTTACCCCATCCCTTCAAAAGAAGGATTTTGTCATTTTTAAACCAAAGTCCAAAGTATGATTTACAATTACAAGTAGACTTACTTAAACTTTTAAGTTACTTAAGGTTGAGATGCCTCAATGTAAAGATCCTGGATGTAGAACTCAGCAGTGCGGTCTGACCAAATGTTTAGTTTTGCATTACCAAAACGTTTAATTGTTATGAATGTTTACAAAATCTGTTTCATGTTTGAAATTTAATTTGCAGTTCCATCTCAATGACAGCAACTTCAACCTGGCATTATTATGGACAGGGAAAGACAGCAAGGTTAGTACACAGAATAGAGGTTCAGGCTTCTCCATTTTGTAAGAATACATTTAATATATACTGTAGATTGTACATATTACAAGACCCTTGATAGATTATTACATGTAGCATCACATTCTCAATATCATGTGTTTATTTATTGGTGGTTTGAATTCATATAAGAAAACCTAAAGTTATATGACAATTTGTATGTTTAATTTTATCATACAATCCATTTCTTATTTCAGTTGATTATGCACATGATTAACACAAATATCATTTATCATATTCATAAACATTCTCTCTCTCTCTCTCTCTTACTATCCAAATTGTATTGTGTCTAGCCTTAGACATTAAAGATACAATGTCCCTTTTGCAGCCAACATCAAATTCTGTAGAACTTTGCAGGAATTATGAATAGGTCATGTATGTCGTATCTGTGAAATTTAAACGTTAGCGGTGTCCTAATATTCAAATTATGCAAAGAAACCCGTTTACTTGCTAGACTTCACTGTCAGACACTATTGAGTGACTGACTGGCTTTTTTCTTCTTTGGTAATAACATACATGTACATAAAATGAGCTGTAAAAGGTACATGTACATGAGCATTTGTCTACATCAATAACCCACTTCTTGTAATGGCCAAAATTAAACTGATTGAATACTTGCGCAGCATAAAAAGTACGACCATTCGGTACAATGGTCTGAAAATCAAGACTATTACTTACTGGCTCTATAGCTCGTAAGTCGATTCAACAACCAATAGTCCTTATTTTCCCACTTAACAACATTTTCAAGCCCCCCGTTTTTTTAGGGAAGTTCTAAATTAGTATTATCTTTCAAATGCTGTTGGAATTTAACCTTTTCATTTTTTTGGCCTGCAAATGGGACATAGTACCTTTAAGGTGTAAAATCATTAAAATACTAGTAGTATCAACATCTACAAACAATTAAATAAGCATTTATACTTTTACTATGGTTTTTCTTTAAATAGTGTAAATTTTAGGTAACACTCTAGCCACTTCCCTTTCCACCAGTGTTTATTCACATTTGATTTTGGCATAGAAACTTTATTTAACAAGCTTATTTTTCTGAACCTTGCTACATTCAGGAACTACTGGCACTCACTACAATGCAATATGGTTTCTTGACTGGCCAATCCCACATATGGTTAAGGTAAGTTTAAATGAAACTTGTGGATTTTTGTTCAAAGCAAAAGCTTGCAATGTGCATGAATTGTGGAAACTGACATATTTTTGCTATTTCAATATGCGTCGCATTGTTTAGGGCCATTTTTATTTCATATAAATCTAGCCAGTCTTACTATAAATTGATGTTATCAACACTGCTTTTTGTGATTGTTGTCAGAGCAATTTTGTAAATTCATAGTTTTACAACACTCTTCAGTGAGACAAATTTTATTTTTCACATAACGGCAGAACAGTTTTCATTATACATCACAAGTCGACCAAAGTATATTTTCGGCTGCATGCTGTCTGTATATCCCAATAGGCCTATGCAGTATCACATACAGGGGTGTATTATATTACATGTATCTGTCAACAACAAAATGTAAAAGAAGAGGCAAACCAAGGAAATGATATCAACAAGTTCCTAGTATTTTCTTTTCTTTTCTTTTCTTTCTTTCTAGAAGATGCATATACTAATTCTATAATTGATGTTGTATACTGAGATAATTATAGTAGCAACAACAGCAACTAGTGGCATACATTGTAGCCCTGAGGCCACAATTGAAATTTTGAAGTATGTCTTTATTTGGGAATATATGTACACTCATGGTGACCTACCCCCTTTTTTGAGGGATTTATTAATAAAATATGATCTGCAATTACAGAAACTGATTTTCGTATGCTTGAACATATTAAAGATTATTGTCCATTATTTTGTTGGGGGGGGGGGGGGGGAGGGTTGCAAATGATGTTTTTCAATATTTAACAATTACCATTCCAAATGTAAACAGTTCCTCTACATGAAGTAAACAATTGGGCAGACGCAGTTCATTGTTCACTGCACAATTGATATTAATTAAATGTATAAACCCATGAGAAGTATTGGATATTAGCCATAGGACTAACCATGAACAGATTAAAAACACACTGTGTGCATGTGTTATAAATAGTGCCTGCATTGTGCTATACAAGGAAGTGATATATTATCCTTGAATGGTGTATTGTATTTCTTTTGAATATATGAATCATGCATTGATTTGCAAGGTGATATGAGGTTTCTTTCAACAAGTAATTGTGCTTATAAATTAAGCATTTTTGGGGGGCAAATATTAGTGTCTGTACTAAACACTTTTTGAGCACGGTTGACCCTGTACGAAGCACAGATGTTATATTTTACACAAATGAATGCAAAGCACAGTGTACCTCACCTTGTGATATCATTAATATATCTTGTGAAATTGTTGATTAAAATACATAATATTTATATGATAATAAAATATTTGTGATGTGCCAACTCAACACAATGTGCTTGCGGCACAGTTGATAAAAAGAGAAATAAGAACATTATAATGCATTGTATGTATAGCAATTGAATAAAGTACAACAGAAACATATAAAAATAGTTTTGCAGGCATTTGTAAAACAATCTGCTAGTACAACTATTACATGTATTGTGAACAACTTGTGGCAATTGATTTCAGAGGTGAGGTCCAGCATGTGCCACTGAGTTCTATCTTCCATGTTTTTTTTTAGTCTTGGGAACAACAAGTAAATCAGAGTTTTTAATAGACGACTTTTAAGCATACATGATTTCAAGCTCCTGAGAGGATTGGTAATTACAAAATTCAATATTGACTCTGAGGCAGATCCATACTGTATATATATGGTACACACATTTCCTCAATTATTTGATCAAATTAGATTTTTTTTCATGAACCCATTGTGATTTCATATTGTTATCTTTTTTACAGTTTAGATTATGGGGAGACCTTTACTAACATTGATGATAGAATTGAGGGAGCAATCATTAGAAACCTGAATGGGATCTTCAAGAGTCCTCTCGACACCCAGAGGGTAAGCTAGATTTCCTTGTGGTAATATAACATTATTACATTGATTTAAAGTACATGTACATGTGAGTAAAATGGGGTTCTAGTGTAATTCAAGAGGGACTATCTGAAAGTCCTTATTAATTTATGAATGTGAACTTTTTATAAGATCCTTTCATTGGGACCAGTGAAATGGAAACAAAGTTATGATAACTTGAACCAAAAAAATATACCATTTTACATTGTATTGCATTTACATCCTTCATTCATTATGTGTATTATTGGACAAACTCGGTCTAGTTCTATAATAGCAGATTCATAAATTGTTTCTTCTAACTGATCTTTTTTAATACTATTTATAGCTTGATCATATACAGTGTATATGCCAATACTCAGCACTAAAAATTCATATTAATTTTTGGCAAATATTAAGGTTATTCATTAATAAATCTTAATATAATATTGAAATAATTTTGTTAATTTGCATCAATTAGAGTCCATTGACTCTCATGGCCATATATGTAAAGATTACCTTTGAACTACATGCATACATGCTGTGACACATTTGGTATTGAAATATACATGTAGGTCACTAGAGTAATCAGAGAAACCAGAATAAAGAACATTTGGAATGTTTTAAAACAATTTTTTTGCTTATAATTAGTGCACAGGGAAGTAAGTTTTTAAACAATTTTTTTCTCAAAAACAGTACCGGTATATTTAAATGTATTTGTTGTTCTTTGTTGAACCTTTCAAGGCTATTTACAATATACTGTAACAAGTTCAGAAATCAAATGTATTGTTCATGAAAGGGTAGATCCATAGAATCAAAGACATAACTGCTTAGTCAATATATAAGACAGGGAAAGAAAACATGAATATTTATGCTCTACTCTCATCCTTTCTATCATATTTCTTTCAGGTCATCCTTATCTCTTACATGTCTGACATGGATGTGTTTACTTCCAAATTCTACATCTCTAAAGATGGAGCTCGTACTTTCTCTGCTGTGGAGCTCCCTTTTTATCCTGAAGGAAGAATCTATTTCCATCCTACTCATCAGGATCTTATGTATGTTAAAACACCTAACGAGGAAGTAAGTGAATTTATATGTACTTGTACCTTAATTTGTATGAAAAATATTTACTGTGGAAAGAGTGGAATGGCCTTTTTACCATTCCAAAAGCTATTTTATTTAGAAACCAGAATATGTCACACCACACCAACCCCCTTATTTGTCACTGAGTATTTTTACCACTTTCAAAATGAACTTTCGAGAGAGAAACTTTGACTGCAGTATGGTGCTTTATGTAATGTGATGAATGGGGCATTTCATCTGCTGAGAGCAAGGAGGGCATTGGCTCTGTATTACAATGATAAATGAGTTATTAGTAATGCCCTTCTGGCTCTCAGCAGACGATGTAATGTGTATGAATTAATAATGAACCAAAAAGTAAGATGATATAAAAAGCCATTACTTCTCCAAATTCACCTTCCATGTCATTGAAGAGGAAGCAAACTTGTGTTGGATAATTATGATTTCATTTTAAAGAATCCAGCTTTCAATATTTTTCAATTTGGATATTATATTAATTAAAGGTAAAGACCAGTATTGGAAACGTCCAAATTTAAAAAAAATGAAATGGAAGCTCTTATTACCAATCATGTGAAAGTGTATGTTTTGACTAATACATGATGATAACAATTTTGCCGGGAAACCGCCTACTAATTGATATATTTGGTAAATTAGTTTATCTATTGGTCGAGAGATAAACGCATGTGTCGCGCACGTGTGCGTAGTCCCATATACATCTTTCTGTGTACAGTGCTTGTAACTTTACGAAGACTGGGCCAAATTTCTTATCATTTTGATGATTCCAGAACCTTGCAGTACACACCAATACTTATATGCTAGATGATCAACCTTTTCTGATCGATTCCACAACGTTTCTTTCACAATGCAATCGCATGACCTTAACTGGTCTTTATCTTTAACCAAAATGTACAATTTGATTTAAGAGATATTCTGAATTAAGATATCACATTTCTACTATTCCATTTAATGGATAAGTATGCTAAATTCTGACATGAGAGAGAGAAATAATAAATGCATAGACGTATATATGAACTTTTGCCGTTTGTGCATTGTGAGAGATGTATACCTTATTGATTTGTCTGAAGTGATATACTCGTGCTATTCAGTATAACACTGTAGTTTAACATACAATATAAGTTCTTTGTTTACAATGGCACAGCTGCCTTCATGATTGATTGTTCTCTGTTTTGTACATAAATATGTACAGGTACCTAGACTGTGTAATTCCAGGAATGAAATGTTGCATGAAAGGAGAATTTTTATGATTAAAAAAACTCTAATTTATTTTGGCATTGAGATGAAATATGAAGGTCAAATCATCATAGCTTGCGGATTAAAGTGTGAATCTGGTGCATGTATAATTCATTGCAAATTTATGGGGAAAATGGCACATTTGCTAGATTAGAATTGCATTTATTATCATAGTTGAGTGATTTAAACACTTGAGTAGTAATGCTAAGATTAAAGGGCCACCAAAACGGGCTATTCCGAACATAACAATGATTTTTCTCAGAAATAATCTATAATTCTGGAATCTAGCTTTAAAAATGACTCAGAACGCTCAGAAATTAATTAATTCCTTGAAATGCTGGAGCGCTGTATAAACGACAGCTGGGCTAAAGTCGGGGTAATGATAAATGCGCCTCAGAATAGAATTATCTAGATAGACGGCGCTATGGAAATGCCTATTATTATTATTATGTTAGTTGGGTTAGAGTGGCCCTTTAAGAGTGTCGACCCTGCACAAAAAACAAAAAACAATCTACATAATTTTTTTCAGTATGGTTATCTACAGTTGATGTAATTTACTTGATAGGTAGGATTTAGACCTTGAAATGCACTGTGCTCTGAATAATTGGTTGCTGAAACTTAAAACAGGCTTATCAACATATAAATTCCAGTCCTCTTTGCAAACATATAGAGAAGTTTGGAGAAGAATGGATATCATTTACAATAGTGCTGTAACATCACGGATATCTCCAATTCCGTTTAACCGCCAGTCAAAACCGGACGGTTTCGGTTAAACGATTTAAAAAAAATAATTATTTTTTTTTTTTTTTTTTTTTTTTTTTTTTTTTTTTTTAGCGACTCTGTCGGCAGCAAGCCAGGTCCGTGTGAAAAAGCGGGAAGGACATTCATTTAACTGCGAGGTGCATTTGAAGGCGCTGATTTGTGCTTGTGAACTTGTCACAAATAATAGTAACAATGTCGTTTTTAGAAAACGTAAATGTAAATTAAAAGCAGTAGAGGACCTAGGATAGAACCTTGTGGTACGCCGTGTGTAAAAGTTGGATAAATTATTATTATAAACTACATATTGAGATCTATTACAAAGATTACTTTCAAACCAAGATGACAGATAAATTGGAGTGTTATTCTAGTTTCGGAGTGGTGAGTCAACACACAGATTACTGAGCTGGGAAACATTGCCAGGCATAGTGCCAGGTGGAAGGGCATAAATCGAAACTTTAAAAAAAAAAATATATATATATATATATATATATATATATATATATTAAAAAAAAAAAAAAAAAAAAAAAAAAAAAAAAAACGGGAAAACGAAACCGTCCAATTGAAAACGGAATCCGCCATGGGCGGTCGGATACCGGACGGTTAAACGTTTGACTACAGCACTAATTTACAACATTATTTATTTTAAAAAAATCTAAATATATTTTAGTGAGTATACAAATTCAAAAATCTCTCAAAAAGAGGAGTCTTAGTTGATGGTATGAGAATGAATTTCAGACTACTGGTCTAGTTATTACCTTTAGCTATCACTTTACATTGAAGATACAGGTATAATGCAAATTATAGTCTTAGAGATCACATGATATAAAGTATATTATTGATAGGATATTGATTTGTATGATGCATCCTCTGATGAGAGCAAGAGCAAGAGCACAGAGCAAATTGATATGAATTAACACCCTAGGTCTTCTGGCTCTAAGGAGATGACATATAAGAATGATGTATTTCTGATCCTTCTTTAGAATAAGATCTGGTTGTCTAGAGACTTTGGTATGACATGGAAAGCTCTCCAATCCAATGTTCAGCAAGCGTCTTGGGCAGCATCAGAGATGAACGCACCGGATGATCTCTTTATGCTGCAAGAAGAAGGTAGGTGTGTTCACACAGGTTCTTATGTGTAGTATTCTAATTCTATGAATAATTAATTGAAGGCAGTCATTTTCAAATTTAATATACAAATACAAATAACAGAAAGTCTCTGTTCATTGAGTTTTGATTGACACTCATTGTACATGGATCATCTTACAACTTTGTAATTTCTTGGAAACATAGCCTGAATTTTTGTTATTGAAAGTTAATATGAATATGTATTTAACTACTGTAAGTGACATCAAACACAATTACATTCTCCTAATCCATTGAATGAGGAAGTGATATGGTATGTTGTTACATTGAGGTGTCGTGGCCGAGTGGATATGTCACCGCACTGAGGATCACAATGTTCGCGGTTCAAGTCCCATCGCGGCACTAATGTCCTTTGGCAAGACATTGATCTACATTAAATCTCCACTCTCCACCCAGGTGTTAAATGGGTACCCGGTAGGATGCGAAAGCTAATGTGGTTAGATTAGCAAGTGTGCGCTTGTAAAAAAGACGCCTGGCTGGAATGCTCCCCAGGGAGTAGAGAATGTGCATACATTGTGTGCGGGTAAGCCTGAATCCTATGACCGGGGTAATAATATATATATATCTGTAAAGCGCTTTGAGAGGGCCTTCGGTCCTGAAAAGCGCTATATAAGAACTAGCTATTATTATTATTATTATTGTTTTGATTTCATTTATACAGATGGCCAACTGAATTTGATAAAAACTTCCAACCTTGGAATATCATTTCAAAGTAAGTGCTTTCACCAAGCTACCTGCATTAAGTAGGCTATTGCATGTTTGTGATTATACATGTACATCCCAGTACAGATTTTAGTAGTTCCAGATGGTTTTACAAGGCTTTGCCTGTATATTTAATAGAATAATGATATGTTCTTTGTTATAAAATATGAAGGAAAGCAAATACAGAATACTGAATTTACAGGTGAGACCAAATTTGTCCTTCCTTTCCTGGCTTTATAAATTGACACAATCATTGATTTGGGCTTTGGAAAGACTCGAGCTCCAGTAGCAATATATGATTGCTTATTTTGTAAATATAGGGATTGAATCAGTACTATTACTTCACTAATCGTTATATTTCATTTCTAAGATGAAATAATGTAAGTTTGATATTTATCTTTGCAGAGGATTGCTGAATTAACATTTAAAACAATCATTGTTGGCTTTTTTCATTTTACACTCAGCTGTTCAAAAGAAAGTTCAGAATTTTGGGATCCAAGGAAAATTCATCTATGCCGCCATTACTTCCACTGAGGTAAGTGTTGTGATGTGAAAACAAACAATGAGCTGCTTAAAACAAAATTAAAATATGTGCCCGAGTCTGTTTTATAGTCGTTTACGAATGCATGTATTATATGTACACATGATGCTAGTAATGACTTGTAAATTATATTTTTCTCAGGTTAGGCAGAAATAGCAGTTAGCTCAATTCTTTTGTATGCACTGACAAGAGTAAACTAAGTCATATAATTTTACAGAAATTAGGAACAGTAGGACAGTTAAACAAGTGAAAGAAGAGAAAGCAGGTGATCATAGGGGGGGGGGGGTGTAATATACAGCTGGACTTAGAATTATTTGTTTTATTTTGAAGAAACAAATTAAAACAGTATTTAAAAAATGTCCTTTCCCTTCCCCAGAAATCCCAGAAATCATCTGGTGATGTGCAGCATGTCTTACATGTTTCTACAGACAGAGGGTATTCCTGGCAGCCTACTCAACTCCCTGTTATCACAAGCGATAGAGTAAGTGGATTTTCTTCCAGGTTAGATTGCATTGTCTTGTTCTCAATGCATGTATTGCTGTAGATCAATTCATCAGGATTTCTCCTTAGAATATCATCCTGTGCTTGCAGAATGGCACAATCACCAATTTTGTTGAAAAATGTGTAAAAGGTTTAATCTTGACTGCTGAATAACTATAGCGCTTTATTGGATGATTTACTAACTGAATATTTTGCATAGACGTATGAAAAGAATGGTTGAACTTTGGAATGTGTTTTCTTGGAATCAACATCAATTGTGTACATACCGGTATCCATTTTGGTCCTTTGTCAGGCACACAACAACATACTTTATTGTATGAATTGCTGGAAACATTAACAATTCTATTCTTCATAACTGTGTGAAAAGTAACAGATGTCTAAATGATATTAAAAGGCTAATGTCTACTTGTACATGTAGATATTTGTTTTCCATTCAATGTCTACTTGCACATGTAGATATTTTTTTCTACATTCAATGTCAGCTTGCTATGGTATTGGATAATTATCCCCTCGCCGGAGGGGATATCACTATGAATATGACGGACAAAGAAAGCGGACAAAATATACAGTTCCTCAGGTAGACAAAGGAACATCCCTTCACTGCTATTATGTAAAAAGAAGAATATGCATGTGACACCTGTTCTACACATGTTTACATAATAGCAGTGAAGGGATGTTCCTTTTGTCTACCTGAGGAACTGTATATTTTGTCCGCTTTCTTTGTCAGTCATGTTCATAGTGTATAGCAATGCTGCCGTCCGTCCTTCCTTCCTTCCATCCGTCCGTAACAAGTTTGGTTTCCGATCGATAACTTTAGTAATGTTTGACGGATTTTAATGAAATTTGATATGAAGGTTCATGGTATCAAAACACAGCCTAAGTTCGATTTCGGAGTATGTAGGTCAAAGGTCATAGCTCATTAAATATGCCCAAAAAATACACATCTGGTTTCCGATCGACAACTTAATTAATGTTTGACGGATTTTAATGAAATTTGATATGAAGGTTCATGGTATCACAACACAGCCTAAGTTCGATTTCGGAGTATGTAGGTCAAAGGTCATAGCTCATTAAATATGCGAATCTGGTTTCCATTCGATAACTTGAGTAATATTTGACATATTTTAATGAAATTTGATATGACGGTACATGGTATCAAAACACAGCCTAAGTTCAATTTCTGAGTATGTAGGTCAAAGGTGAAAGGTCATAGCTCATTAAATATGCAAAAACACCTAATTATATTATATGTGAAAATGTGATTAACTTGCTTGCCTATAATATAAAAGTTTAGTCCAATAGAGGTAACTTGTTCTGATGTATATAGGCCATTTGTACCTTGCGAGGGGATGCTACACTTTGGTTGAATTGTTAATGTTATTTACCCATAGAAAAGGAGATTCAATCACTTTGTCAGACAAGAATCAATAAATCTTCGTTTGATCTGACTTTCTTTCCAGTTTTTCTCTGTATTGGACATGAGCGAAGGTCTCATCTTCATGCATGTAGACGATCCGGAGAGTGAGTTCAATGTTCTATTTCTATAACTTACAATGAAATTGTAGCATTCAGGCCTAATAAAAACCTGATTAAAATTGGTTTCCAGATTTTATTTTTTTCCCCCGATTTTGTCTAGATTTTTTTTTTTTCCCCAATTTTATCCTGATTTTTCCCTTATTTTTTCTATTCTTCCCTATTTTCCCCTATTATTTCCCAATTTGTCTTACTCAAAAGGGGGGAATGTTGTTAAATTCCATCCCCCCCCCCCCCCCCCGAATTCTCTTCTTTTTTTGTTTCACTCAAGGGGGGAGGGTTGAGGGGGAAAAAAACCTTTTTTTTTAATTTGTTAGTGCTCACTATCACCCCTGAGGATTACTTGACCATTAATTAAGCATTAAATTCTGCAAGATATTCTGCCAGCTAGCTATTATTCAAAGATTTGTCATTTGGCCCTTCTTGTTAAAATCAATTCTCATAGCTGCTAGGAAGATATAGTATTTACTCACAGAAGATTTGAAAATATTCTTTGATGTCCATTGATTTGTTTTTACTAAAAACCTGTTGGGGAACAGATGTGACCTACTCTACTAAAATACATGTAATAATTACTGAGTGTGACCAGTTTGAGGTTGCAGATATGGCTGTTGTTTTTGTTATGATAGTCAAGATTTGTACTTCCCTTTTATAAGGAATCTTTTTGTTTTGTGGTCTAATGGAATTAGTTTCTTGTTTAAGTATATTGGAGTAAGAAATCACTTATCTTCCAATCTTAAATTCTCAAAACTTCAATACATTTTGTTTAAAATGGCGTTTAAAGCCTACTTTAAAGATTAGCAAGATAGTTGTTGTAGGTGGATTATGATTTATGTAAAAACTATGTATTTTTGATGATTTTGTTTTGTCAGACACTGGAACTGGAACAATCTACACATCAGCTTCTGATGGCATTGTGTTCGCAGAGTCGCTATTACGTCATCTTGTGAGTAAAATTTGTAAGACTCTGTATCATGGTCTAAATAAAGAACAACTTCTTTAAACTTTGCCCTCAATAGTCTTGACATATGAGAGGATTTTTAAAGAAATATTTTTTGCCATTAGTTATATTGTTATGATTGGCTTGTGTTAAACATTTATTTAAACTGTACTGTCTAGTTATCCTACTTTTGATAACTAATGGCTATTAAATACTTTTTAAAGACCTAATTTAATACCTTTCTTTTTTAAAGCCAGGTGTCTGGTCACTATGAGATCTGTTATTTGTGCAATTTTTATCATAAAATACATACAGCTATGATTCAATTTTATCAATTTTTATCACAAAATATTTACAGTTATGATTCAATTTTATCAATATCGCAGGACTTGAACCGCAGACACGGTGAAGGCTTTATGTGTGCTTTTCTTCTGCACTGCTAAAATTAGAATTTCATTCTACAGTGTTGAATGATATTTATTAACTATTGTAAGTTCCAAATTAATTAATTTTTCATTTGTTTCAGTTTCCAAATGGAAACCAGGTAACAGATTTCTACAAGGTGGAGTCCATGCGAGGTGTTTACCTAGCCAGTCAGGTTTATTCAGACTCTACAATCCACACAGTAATCACCTATGACAGAGGAGGCATCTGGTCTCCCGTCAGAAAGCCAGCTGAAGTCCCATGTGTAGATACAGGGGTAGGTCAATTTCTTCATTATGGTCAGACGTCATGAACACACTAAAGACACTTCTACAGTATCCATGCAGTGGTAGAAGAGGTAGTATATTAAAGGGAGTCACTCATCAGTTTCCATGTGCAGAAGGCTATCATTCGCTGACACCAGACTTGGTGGATAATAAAAATCATTAACGTGTGTACAGGTATTAGGCCCCGTTGACCAATCAAGAAATACCCCCTTGTCTCTCGAGAGTCTTCAGGTGTCGGAAAAGTGAGATAATGACTTTACCATGTGGGGGAATGGGTGGAAAATGCAGTACGTTACATAAGGCCTGATGGTCATAAAACTTGGTGAAGGCTAAATGTGGTGATTGACAGCACCTCGTATTGGGTACACACCTGAACGGTGTTGAATTCCCCATGAGAGCTAACTACTGAGTGTTTTTCAAGTATTTGGGCTATGATCAGAAAGCTACCTGAAGTATCATGTGAAGATACAGGGGTAGATCAATATCAGAGATTACACTTTTCAGGCGTTTGCCTGATTTCAGTTATCTCTCAGTTTCAGGCGCTTTTAATCTATAAGTTGTACAGGATATATTGGGCTCCACTCTCTAGGACTCTTATCAAACTAAGTGAGTAAAACCAATTAGTATCCATGCAAAATGCCTTTCAATATTTTATGATGGCCAGTCCTCTACAAGCCAATTGTCATTATCTTTTGTGTTTATTTGTTTGCAGGTATGCCAACTACAAATTCACAATCAGTACAGCAGACTGAAAG
Source organism: Strongylocentrotus droebachiensis (assembly GCA_035222895.1). Lineage (NCBI taxonomy): Eukaryota > Metazoa > Echinodermata > Echinoidea > Camarodonta > Strongylocentrotidae > Strongylocentrotus > Strongylocentrotus droebachiensis. The sequence goes on from JAVYIG010002312.1 coordinate 28,564, forward strand.
GCATACGCTTTCCAGCAGGGCCCATCAGTGACAGTACAGCTACTGGACTCCTATTAGTCCATGGTAAGCTGCCTTATTGATCATTTTTCATCACAGTACATTCCAAGTAGTTCAAATTAATGAAAATTCATAGATTTTTCTTTTCATGGAATTTTTGTAGATAATGAAAGACAGGAGAATGTCAAGACATCCACAGACTTTTTGGTTTCTGTATTTTCAGCTTTGGTCATTCAGAAGACTAGTATTTTCTTTCGACAAACTAATATTTATGCAATTGACTTGTTGCGGATTAGCCATGTTCTGAATATAATATCCAGTAAAATCTTCAACAACAACAACAACAACTACAGCTACAAAAACAGCAACAACAACCACCACCACTGCTTCTACTACTTTTGTTTACATATTTAACATGCCATTGTATGAGACACTATTGCAGAACCCTGTTCTTGTTTGTGTGACTTTCTTCAGCTACCGTTGCCAGTTCATTGGAGCTCCGACCTCCTGACGTGTACGTCACCAGCGATGGGGGTTACAACTGGAGGCTAGCCCTGCAGGGTCCACATCACTTGGCTATTACAAACAGTGGAGGCCTTCTTGTAGCCATTTCAACCCTTGAGGGTGCCACTGATACAATCAAGTAAGTAAAACAATGCTCAAATAATAGTATGCTTTAGAGAGAAGAAGATAGTATTGAAGTAGAAGTAGGAAAATGAAAAACTCTGTTCAACTTGGACTTTTGAAATTTAGTTTACTCAATTGAAAGCGCCTTTTGTATATAGAGTTCCCTTGTCATTATCGACACTGTACATCTGTATTTGTTTTGCTTCATTTTGTTAAGCAACAGTGAGATCCAAAAGAGCCGGTTTTTTTTTGAGAGAGAGAGATTTGTATATAGTTGTATTCTTAAACCCTCCAAGAAAGTAGTTTGCTTGATACATGCCTATATAGACTTGCAAGCCCCAGCAGTTTTTATGAACATTACCACTCTCTCTTTATCCCCTCTCTATGTCATGCCTGTCATGACTATCCCTATTTTTGTCCTACCTGTGCATCTTTGCAGTAGATGAAAGCAGAACATGCCATTCCTTCTATGAATACAGCGAATGATTGAAAATGAATTTGTATTGGCATTGTTTAGTGGAGCCCAGCCTTTGAAAGGCCAATGGCCTCTACTGACTCCTCCATATTCTTTGTATTGTTTATATATTTTCTTATATGTGTTATATATTGTTGGATGTATTTTTTACGAGAGTTGGAAACAAAATGAATTAATGAATGAATGAATGAATGAATAGTGATATATAATATTTTCATGGTTCCTGATAACAATTTGTATGATAGATTTTCCTATGATGAGGGTCAGTGCTGGAATTCCTTCAAGTTCACAGAAGAGAAGATTACTGTGACGGGGCTTCTGCCTGAACCGAGCAAGAAGTCACTCAACGTCAGCATCTGGGGCTTTGGTGAGGATGATAGCCAGTGGAGGTCCTTCATGATAAACTTTGGCTCAATTCTTTCAACACAATGTGAGTAATGATAGGAATAGCAATGTGTGAGATATGTAAGGCGCCAAATCCATTCAAAATAAAATGCTCAAGGCGCACTTGTGCAAAAACTATAAATAAATGAACAACAGTAGTAAAATAGAGCATACAAAAAAGGAAGAGAACAAGGTAATTATAAGCCCAATCAAACAGATAGGTGTTGATATTATTTTTTAATATTTCAACTGATCTGCTATTATGAATCTCTCAAGGCAGAGCTTTCCACAGCAACCCCCCCCCCCCTAGTATTGAGCTTAATAGGAAGAGCAAATAATCAGAAGTTTGAGAGCATCAAGATCTTGACAGACTGTAATGATTTATGAATGTAATAGTGTAGAGCATATGATATGTAGGGTCTATTTCATGCTTTCTAAGCTGTTCAATATATATTGTCAAGTCATTGTGGCAGACCAGAAGGGCAAACACTTGACCAAAACACATCTCCCTTAATGATCTAGACTAAATCAAGTCCTTTTTCTAGTAGAATGTTGAAACCTTGAAACTAGAGCAGAAGATATTGTTAAGCTATTAAACCGTAAATTATTCTAAAATGTGGAATTGATATCATCTATAGCATTTACAGTTGTCTAGATGAGTAAAAGTAGCCTGTTTAGATAAGATTGATTGTATGATAATCTATTTCAATTTTCCAATACCGGTACATGTGCCCTTGTATGAAACAGGTGGAGAAAGCGACTTTATGGACTGGCAACCTCATGAAACCAATGGCAAGGCTGGGTGTCTGCTGGGTCAGAAGGAAACCTTCAGGAGAGTTAGACCAGACGCTCTGTGTCGAGTTAGCTTTGAGTTTGAGCAGCTTCCAACCTCAACGATGCACTGCATCTGTGACAAATCTGACTATGAATGGTGAGTGAAAAAACACCCGTGTTTATATCATTTCAAGATGTATGTGATAAAATGCTAACACTTTGGGATTTCACTTAATTATCTGATAGGCTTAATTTGAGTTTTAATTGTGCAATTTACAATATTAAGACATATTAGAAAAATAGTAATACTTGTGATGTGATGTCATTATCAGATTTATTGAGTATTAATGAGAAAAAAATATGTGTATCCTATCAACAAATAGGCAAGATGATATTTGAGCTTGTAACTAGCAATTATTTTCTTAAGATAAGATTTTGTCTACCGGTAGATCATGGAGTGGCTATGTGAAAAACTCTTAAAAGATGGAATTATATTTGTTATTTTAGTAACAGTTTTTTTCTTCAAACCTGCCATATAACCTCATCTTTATATTTGTATCTGCAAGAATTTGTAAAGTTAATGGATATTTAATCTCTCAGATACTTCAATACTGCAGATGGCCAGAAAACAAATTCCATAACCTCTTCAAAATTTATGATGCATTTGTTCTATTATGGCCATGTTGCTCCCAGAAAATGACTAAATAGCAATTTATCACCCATCACTTTTGATTACTATTCTAAAAGATATTTAAAAAATCTATGAAATATATTTCGATGATTGGATAACAAAATATGAGTTGTATGCCTCCCTGCACATCAACAGGAATCAACTTATATTTGAAATGTCACCCGACCTTCAAACAAATGTTTGTACAAGCCAATCATAAGAATATAACTTCCTTCCTTCCTGATAAACCTTCCTTTATCCTCCTATCAATCTGATGCAGTGACTATGGATTTTACAGAAAAACAAACAGTACAGATTGTAACCTGAGCCCAGAGTTCCAGCACAAAGACCTTGAGTACTGTGAGAATGGACGTGAAGAAGAATTGAGTTCATGGGGGTAAGTTGTAAAACACACTCATATATTGTGTGCCATCTATCTACTTAATATACTATTCCAAGAAGAAATATTATTATAATACCCCCTGAGAAGGCAGGAAGGAATGAAGGTCCTGTTTACTTCATAAAGGTGGAGAGAGACAAATTTTGATCAGTGTTGTGCTAAAGGACATTACCGGTAGTCCTGTGGGAGGGATTTGAACCCTGTACCAAATAGAATGACGGTCCTGTGGCTTATTGATTGGACCACAGAACCTCTAAGTTATCCATATGATCACTTTAGTTCTACTTTATGCACACCTCTTTGGCAGAAGTTACCCTTGTTGTTGAAAGTTTTTATGATGCTTGCCCTTCATAGCAACAACTCTTGAATTTACTGCAAGCAACAACAACAAAAGTATAAAAAATATAGTATTATGCAACTCTAATTACTTTGCAGCATGAAACTTTCTTGAATATTAACCACTTGCAAAATTTGCAAACACCTCATGCAAGTGCAAATTTTCATTTGCTTTCAAGACCTTTCACAATGACTTTGTTCTTGTATTGTAGTAGAATTTATTTGATGGAAATGTTTTTCCTTGAAATCTTCACAGGTATAGAAAAATTCCTGGAGATAGTTGTGTGAATGGCTACCAGCCTCAGAGGAATGTAGAGCAATTGAAAGCAAGATGTGGAGCATCATCACAGAATAAAAAGGTAATACATTTTGTTAAAAGTAGTAGGAATTTGTTTGTATTCTATATAAAGGCAAGTGGAATGTTATTAGAACTATATCACAAATTTACAATTTATCAGTCAATTTGAGCTGCTGTATCTATTAGAGCATCTCCCTGTCATGTTGAACTTCTCATGCTTGTGTGTTCAGGGGATACATGATACATGTACAGTGTAGTTAAATAAAGATAGTAATGAAAAGCACAATCCTATAGACCTGTTCGAGGGAGCAATGAAAGTGGTACTTTATAAGTCTTCTTATTGATTCATTGCTAGTCATTAGCCCTTTATTTGCCACGAGTGCCGATGGCTATAAACGATAAACACAAATTTTTGATTGACCAAGTGAACTGTGAATGAAGCATCTAATGATCTATTTCTAGCATTATTGAAAAACTAATTTCCAGCAAGAGAATATTTTTGCAAAGTCATAACTCAGAAAAATTTCGAAACAAGTGAAAGTGTTTGTTGAAAATGTCCTTTCTGGAAGATAATTTGTCAAATAAAGAATTGATCTGAATGTGATTTTTGTTGTAAAATCCACATAATATTGTGTAGAATGACAAGCTTGCTACTGTAGGGATCGAGTCGTTAGTTTACTTTTACATTTTCATTGATGCTAGTATTTTATTCCTTTTTTTAATTTACAGCCACACTCAGCTGCCTTAGGGGTCGTCATCACATTGCTTGTTATAGTAGCATTAGGACTGCTCTTCATCTTGTACAAGAAAGGCATGTTTAATGTATTGAAGGGGAGGTGAGTAAACCTTTATCTTCTTAGTTATACTGAAATATATATATATTTTTTTTTTTCTTTAATAATTTTTTTACTTCAACAATTTTAAAAATAAATTTGCACGATTACATTTCTGTTTTCAAAGTTTTATACATCAGTATGCTTTAAAAGAAATTTGCCAGATAATGTAATGATTGTTATTAAAATAAAGAAAAAATGAGGAAAGAAAGAAAGAGGATGACTGAAGCATTCTTTACCAAAGATGATTTAAAGGTAGTGAAATATTTCTCATTCTTAGGGGATTGCACAACATGATTTTAGCGACATTGGATCTGAGACCTTCTTTTTTCTTCAAAACACTAACCAAATTCTTAACTCCAACCCTGGACCCACTACTCTACCTAACCTTATCAATAACCCTAAACCTAACCTGAAATTCAATTGTAACCAAAGCCCTTACCATATATCTTTGATGAAATAAAGTGTAGAGTGAGTAATGCTTAAGAAGTTTATCCCCTCTGGGGTAAAATTATGGCTTTATTTTTCATTATTGTTTCAAAATTAGTTTTTAATTGATATCATATGTGATCCACTGGCGTGGGCTTTGTGATAATCAATACGCTGATACCTACTCCCACATGCTTTATATTTTTTACATTCTTGCTATCATGTTATTGTTGTTTGTTTGTTTGTTAACTATTTTTCAACATAGAAAATGAAATGCTGATTTTTTTTTTCTTTTTTCCATCCAGTATTAGGTCATACAGATACTCTAGGTTGAGTCAAGGAGATTCTTGTGAAAACGATCCCCTTGATTTGTCTGAGTCACTGCAGGGTTACCATGACGACTCGGATGAGGTAAGCAACAACATATTCCTCCATTTCATAATACTTCCTATGATGCCTTCATTTAATTGAAAGAAAGAAATACATATATATGATTTTGCAGGCCTTAAATTTCAATATTTTTAGGGCAAGGCCACTTTTCTGTAGGCACATTCCTATATTACAGAAAAAATAGGAAGAATTGGAAAGGGCACAAAAAATCTCCAAGGCCAATGAGAGGGGCATTGAGGCCAATCAAAGGGGCATCCATGGCCATGGCCTTGGATTAATTCAAGCCCTGATTTTGATAAATTTGATTATTTCATGTTCATAGATTACCTTACAGATTCGGGTATCTTAGCATTTTGATGGTCGTGTATTATGAATATATTTCTTTGTATCTTACATATTTTTATGCCTCCGTTACGAAGTAGCCGGAGGCATTATGTTTTCGGGTTGTCCGTCCGTCCGTACGTCCCGTTCTCGTGATCGCGTTATCTCAAGAACCGATTGATGGATTCCTGCCAAACTTAGGTCATGTATGTTACTTGCAGAGCCGATGAACTGATTAGATTTTGGGGTCACGAGGTCAAAGGTCACAGGGCTCATTATGTATGCAAAAACAGCTCGTGATCGCGTTATCTCAAGAACCGATTGATGGATTCCTGCCAAACTTAGGTCATGTATGTTACTTGCAGAGCCGATGAACTGATTAGATTTTGGGGTCATGAGGTCAAGGTCAAAGGTCATGCGGCTCATTACGTATGCAAAAATAGCTTGCGATCGCATTATCATTAGAACAGATTGATGGACTCCTGCCAAACTTAGATCATGTATGTATCTTGCAGAGCCAATGAACTGAGTAGATTCTTGGGTCATGAGGTCAAAGGTCAAAGGTCATGGGCTCATTATGTATGCAAAAATAGCTTGTGAACGCATTCTCATTAGAACTGACAGATGGATTACTATTTAACTCAGGACATCTTGCAGAGCCAATGAACTGAGTAGATTTTAGGGTCATGAGGTCAAAGATCAAAGGGTCATATATGTATATAATGGATTACAATTGAAATTGATTTGAAAAATTTCTTCTGTTTTGGTTTGTAAAATTGCTCCATGACGGAGGCATCATTTTCGACTGCGCGCAGTCGAAGTTCCATCTAGTTGATATTGTCATTTTGAGGATGACATGCATACCAGACAATTTGAATGTCTGTTTCATCAGTCCTCAGTATTCAAATTTGACGTGATATATGACAGAACATGCAGTTTAACTAATTAATTACTCTTCTGAATTTCAATTGGAAAAAAAGGAGTTTGTTATACTAGTTCTTAGAAAGCTGAGTTAACCATGCTACGTCTATGTGCCATCTTTCCTGCAGGACATGTTGGAATAGTAAAACCTTACTTGTGAAGGCCCAGCTGGCTCGGGCAGTGTACAAGGGATATGGAGACCAACGTGAAGCTGTATTTCAAAATACTCAAGGCGTGAATTCACTTGAAATGGATAAAAGAGAAAGGCAAGAGTTTTGAATTAAAAATAAGTGCCTTATGATACAATAATATCTACATCCAATGGAAATTTTATACTTATTCATAATATGTTAACAGGCTCTATAGATGTATCTGAGATTCATATCTATTGTTTATCGATGAAGCATATAACAGGGATGCCAGTTAGAATTGCTCAGAGGGCCTGAAAATCACCTAGAATTAGTTATTTTGTACACAAAAAACCTAAACTATGGCCTGAAAAAAAAATCGCCAGGGCCTGAATTCAGGCTTTTGCCTGAAAACTGGCATCCCTGATATGACCAAGGTCACAAATGTATCTCTCAATGTTGAAGTTAAATTATTCAATTACAAAATGGTGCAAAAAGGAACTAACCTAACATGTTAATGTCTTTTTTTTTTCCTGTCTTATTATCTTCAAACTAAGCAAAGGGTTATATTCAGTATAAAAATGCAAATATTTTGACTTTAATGAAAGGAAAAAGCTAGGTTAAGTTTGAATTTTTTCATTTTTATTCATTACAACTGAAGGTAAAATCATTACAATTTTACGACAAAATTTATTATTATTATACAATATGTATGTCAAGTGCAAATTAATTCCTTTTTTTCTCCTTGGAGCTCATCATCTTCCTATGACGAGTCCTGCAAGGCATTTATGTTACATCGCTGAGTTTAGATCACTGAGATATTTGTATTTTGTTCAGATTTTATTTCAGATGTTTTGGAAAGTGCAATTCTGTTTTGTGACCACCAAAGGGTGCATTGCCATGATACTGCAAAGATAATTTATGTATATATTGTTTTATTTATACAGCAGCAAAGATATGCATCTCATTTTTGTGAAGTGATATTGATTGATTGAATGAAGTTGGTGATGTTACCCAAAGCTCCTGCATCTTCTACCGGTAGTCTACCTTTTTAGTCTCACATACATATGCCATGGTAAATGACAGTGGTTTGTTGTGGCGGCTTTTGGCGGCAAGTGGGAATGAAAAAAGGTCCTACACACTTTATCTGATTGTTATGAGATACAGTAATGTGAAGCGCACTGCGCTCACATCATTATGAATACATTCATAGTGTACTGTGTCATATGTAACAAGCCATTATGAGTGCAAACTGAAGATGATAAGGACATGCCACAGGTACAAGAATGTTGTGAAACTTTGAACTGAAATGATTTCCTTTGTGCGCATAGTGTATTTAATAGAATAGTATCCTATAGACTTGTTGCACAAAAATTGTCAAAATTGAGCCAGAAATATAGAACATTTGGGCTAAGATTGCAGGGTTTAATATTCACTACTGTATGTATTTGTTTTTGTTGGGGTTTTTTTTGTCATGAAGCATGCCATTCCACAATTCATAGTATAGATTTCAAGTCTGTGGCAGTACTTCGTGTATAAAGTTACATTATTTTGTTACTTGAAAAAGAAAATCAAAATTCATTTTACCATCAATTAAAATGGTAGACTCTAATGAAAGTGGGAGATTATTAATTAATTTGTGAGCAATGTTTGTGTCGGAAGCCTTGACAAATTTGCATTTTATAGTTAGTGAATATTTTGTATAACTATCTTTTTATTAATTAAGTATAATACATCTTATGTAATGATTTGAGCTGGAAATATGTTTATTATCTTCTCGTTTGTGTAAATATTCATTTTCAATTGTGATACGGTACGACCTGTTTCTTTACAATGTAGCAGATCCTTGATGTAACCAATGTTGTTACGTGTAGCTGAAATTGGTTTGTGTATTCCTGTTTTCATCTAGCACTCTTGTTCTTGTTTCTGTATTCATCTTTAAAAAACTTGTCTCATGTAAAAAAAAAAGATAACGGTCTCAACAGTAAGAGTGAAGAATAGCATTCTGAATGAGATTACATAGTCTTCCAAGTTGCATGTCTATATACGAAAGTAAGTAAAAATTTATGATACCCAACCACTGTGCAAGATTTTTTTTTCCAGAAAAAAAAAGTATGAATTGGGAACAAAGTATGTTATACTATTGTATGATAAAGGTGAAACTATATTACAGTTTTGACTTTTCTTTTGGTAGAAACCAGGGTATGGTTTCATGAAACCATCAAATGTACAAGTACACAGACATCTCATTGAAACACGTGTTAAATGTAATCCCAGCATTTCAATGGGTTGTTGGCAAACTTTTACTTAATCATGAAATGATAGGGAACTCTCCTTTTCACAAAATGTGGCTAGGAAATGGACTTATCTTTCCTTTATCTCTTGCTATTTCATTGTACACATACTTTAGTGTAGATAATTGTTTTTATTTCTCTGTATGTTTGTTGAATTTATTACCACAAGGTCACCTTTCAAAACACATTCCACTTTATACATTTAGAGGTAATGTCTGACATTTGATTTTGCCATGACACAAATTTCTAAGATACAAATAGGAGTGAAATACTTCAGATAAGTATGAGGATGACTGGAGCAAGCCATGTTTTCAAACCATATACACTGTACGTGTACATGTATTAAAAAATGAGTCATATATATTTTTAATTACCGTAAGAAAAATGAAATTTTGAAATATTTTTGTTGTGTTGCCTGATCCATCTTTGAAGACTTTTCCAAATGTTCAGTAATGCTTAAGATTAAGTCTATCATATTCAATTACCTGTCAAATATACATGTATCTGTGATGACTTCTGTGTATTCGTTCATACCATATTGTTTATTGTATTCTGTATATTTTGGTGGTAAGAAGATCATTTATCTAATTTATTTCAAACTTATATGTAGATATTCTGACCAATATTATTAATGTATATGGAAGAATCAATATATATTACATGTACTTGTTTGTCATTTTCCCTTGCGCATGAAATGCAGAACTTGCGTGTACCTGTACATAGATATACAATTCTTTTGTAATTCAGTTGGATCTTTTAGAAAGAATTTTTGCAATAAAATATATTCAGGTCTGCGTAGTATTCTTTCATTTAGGCTCTCTTCTCTGTCATGTATTTTATCACTCATATAAGAAATGAAATCAACTAAAATTTGTGTTGCTAAAAACCATATATTACTTTTGTAATGTTACTTATGTCTCGTCTTCAATTATCTCACATGTATCACAATTTCTAACAAACCAACTCACAAAAAGGGACACAACGAGTAAGATTCTAACAGTATGTTTTGGTGGTGAGAAGTTGGATGTCATTTTCTGTGATTCTGTGCATAAAATGCAGAATGAAGTTTAGCATACAATAGCATTGCTCGGATAGATTACTTATGAAATTGCATGAAGAGAAAGAATGTTTGCAATAATTTTTTTCAGGTCTGCATCAATGTGCATTACGTAATTCCAGTTTGCTTCAATGATGGTTGTCATTTTGTCACTCAAATACAATATGTAATCACATGATAGATTGTAAAAATGCTACATTTAGTTTTCATGTTACAATAGTGCTTCGATTTTCAAAAAGATGGTCTTTTTTGTATTAATTTCTAATGAGCCATCTCAAGAAAGAGGGTTTTATGTGCAAGAGGTTCAACCATTAATATTACTGTAATAGTCACTTTTATGTTCAGATAAATATGTATTTAAATAGGCTTACTGCATATTAAGGAATGGTGAATACAGTTTATCCATTTATGTAGCAAGTCTTGTAAGCACAGGCTATTGAATTTTCTTCTATAACTTCAAATCATTTTAAAGCATTATGATTTGTCATTATTTTTAATAAAGGGTCCTTTGGGCTATATATTATGTTTATATGAGAGAATAGTCTGCAAACATAGTTCTTTGTTGTGAGTGAATGTGTTACAAATGTTATTAGTTGTGGAACCTATATGGCTGCTTTCATAATTTTGCAAGAAAATATTTAGGCCATTCATCTTATATTATCAAAAAGAGCATATTTGACACCAAAGGCATATTCACATTATCATAAATATATTATTATAAAATAATGGCGTACTAGCAAGTCATATTTTCAAGATTTTAGGAAATCTGAGAAAACTGAACCAAACAGAATTTTACACAGAAAAATTTGGGGATATATGACTATTGAAATACAAATAATGTTGTCTATCACATCAGTTTCATGAGAGGATTAGATTACTTATTTACTTTGAGTTCACTTCAAAATATATATTTTTTTAAATGCTCGACTTGGGTCATTGTACTACTACACTGGGTATAATCAGCAAGAATATGTTCAATTCAGCACATATGCCATTCAACAAAAACAAAGGTGTATAGCCTAGTGAGGAGGTTACTTCAGCAAAAATAAAATTTTCTTCAAAATGTGACTTGGCCAATATTTTTAAGAAGGCGACAACATGTACATCAACATCCAATCTCATTGCATATTTTGATAATACCGCAACACATACACAGGTCTGCACATAGGGCAATCTAACTATGATTCTTCCAAGAACTATAGCTGGCAATCTGTTCAATTCATTTACACAGAAAATCCCCTTGTGTATATTCATCATTGATATGTCCGGAAAACTTCCAGCATGATCTGCAACATAACATTTTTGAAGACTTGTGCTTAAATATGGATAGGTCTTCTATAATTCATTCACTCATTTCAAATAAAGCCACCTGGAGTTTCAACCCAAGTCCAACTATCGGGTACTGATTTTATCAAACATACTTTCCTTCTTTCAATGTTTCCAACCCTGTTTTTGGTACCAAGTCACTCAAGACATTCATTTCACAACACACACCCTAAAAATAATAAAAATCTCAGACCATTGTTCTGTACAAAAACAAATTGAAGAATTAATTTTATTTCCAGAGATAATATCTTACACTTGTTTCCTTTCCAAAAAGATTACCTTCTTTGACACAATGCTGCAATATACCAGTCAAGCTCATGCTTTGCAGCTTGGTGAGCAAAATTATCATTTTGCATTACATCCCATACTATCAAGTATTAAGGGCATGACGTATATAATTAGCAGCGGGTAACAACAAAAGGGAGAGAAAAAGAAAATCGTAAATGATTCACTGATAATTTAGGAGAAGAAAAAAAATCAAGTAAAATAAAATATACAATCCAGTCCGATTTGTGATTGAAATACTATTTCATAATACATTTGACGTACCATTGTTTCATTTTAAACAAAATTCCCATAAGGTATGAATCAGGTATGTTTACAAAGGAAGTGTCTTCACCGTTAGACGTCTGAGATTTTGAAATACTCCAGCTTGTTCTTGGATAATAATCATGATTCCATGCAATTAGTCTAAACAACACACCTATTTCTATTGCAAATTTCCTGTTATCTGTAACATTCTTGTACCCTATTTTATGTAAATGTATAACACAGACAGAAATACGGAGAGGAAAATATAAACATGATCATTCATATTGATGCAAATTATATAAGAAATGTCAATACAGAAATCCCTGTTTATCCTGTACATCAACAGAAAGGATAAATACTTTTGTGAAACTTCGCCACGTCAAAATCTTTCCAAAGACGAATGTAGTGTATTGTGTACCAGAAATAGAATATAATCCTCATAAATAACCAGATTTATTTCCATCAAATAGATGTACCAAAGAAAAGGATAGATGCTGATCATTGAATTTAATAGAAATATATGTTAACGCTAATGTGCCAACAAAGGTAGAGACTTCCTTAGATATGTACTGACAAAATTAAGTTACGCAACTCATGTCTCAGAAAGGTCCCTGACCCTCAGATTTCAAAACTGTCACATCCATAACCTTTTGGATGTCTTACAGGACTAATTCCTAATGATTTAAACGGTCCCATTGAATTTGTTATTTAAATTGTCTAATTATCACAAAACAACAAAAATATACTACAATGTAATCCAATGTCAATCTTGGGATTAGAACATACAGAGGAATATTGAGAAAGTTGCCTCAGTTTGAATTAATACCGTATGTCTTCTTCTTTTACATGGCACTAGTAAAGTTTTAAAAATAGGAAAATAAAATTCAAAAAGCTGTTAGAAGTTTGTAGAGGTAACACACAAAAAATGTTTTCTGAAGCGGGAGAAGGAAAAAACTACCAAATATACAGTCAAAACTACTTCAGCAACCACCTGTATAGAAAGACCACCATTTTTGTTTCCCTCAATTGGTGGTTCTCATTGAAACATGTGTTAAAGGAAAACTTTGTACAAAGATCACCTGCCTAACGTTCTGTTTCTCCATTGGATGGTCTTTCTATACAGGTTTCACTGTAGCTGTAATAAGGATGATGAACATGAAGGATATAGGAGACGGAGTGAGAAGTGTGATTATATCAAAGTCTTAATGCCGTCTTCTCCAAAGACATGTGAGATTCAAGTTTCTTGTAAAGATATTGTGTAAGATTGAAGTTTGTAGCGGCAATGTTAATTGTTCCTGCTGGTTGGTTGCTTGGTTTGAACAATCAGCAGGTATCTACTTGATGGAGATTGGTGTCATTTACCCTTCTTGCCGACTGATTTCTTGATGCCACCAGAACCTGAAAAGAAAAAAGAAAAGACAAATAGAAAACATGGAAAGCCGTAATGGAGAATTGGAGACATATGAAAAATGTTTAATTAATTCTCGCTACCCTAAATAGGTACGAAAATCTCGAAATTCGCGAGACGAGGTAATTTTCACTCTCTCGGGTCGTCACTACAACTTCCGGTATAGAGTCCCATCCCGCTGGCGCTAGCGCCTGTGTTCGCTGTGCAGAGTTTTCACGCACGCTAAAAGACCAAAATTATTCCAGAAAAAGTATTTGGGATAGCCTTTGGCATAACCATCTGGATCAATCTGCTCCTTATCGAAATGTCTCGAACAAAGCCGCGATTTTTTGGTCAAATTCACTTTGTCCTTGCGGCGAATCAAGCGCAGCCATGTCGCTCGTGTTCCAGCTTCGGTGGGAAATTTCACCCAAGTCACGGCCTTCATCCACCCCCATTTTTCAGGGTTCTTACGCTTGGAATCATGAGCCCAGCACTGTGCAGCCTCACAAAAGAAAACCATCGTCACTGATGTCAAAAGACGCAAAAAACAACGAATGAAATGTTCAAATAAACGTTGAAATATTTGCGAAAAAAAACAAGACCGAGCAGACGACATATTCGGTGCATACACGTTGTGTGGCGACAGCGTTTTACGTTTGCGCTATCGCGCCTAGTAATATAGCGCCTGCACAGGAAGCTGTAATGTCGAAAAGCTATCCCATAATGCAATGCGCGTTTTCAGGATTTTCCCCGGATCTCGACAGAATCGCTATTTGGGGTAGCGAGAATTGATTTATTCCATTACAAACTGTGAAACAATACACACATATATACACATAAATAAACACTTCAATATATGCATAAAACAAGACTACATGGGCATCATGATATTAATATGAACACATCAGTTGTCCAAAAGAAACAAAATACTAGATATTTTAACAAAATAAGGATTATGGCACATGTATTAAACAACCCCCCCCCCCCCCCCCCCAGCAAAATACAAAATAACATTTCAGTGAGCAATTCAGTTCTGAGAGATCTTCACAAAATCTACAAAGCGAGACTTAACTTAAATTCCCAAGAACTAAAATGGTGAAATGCAATCTTTGAAAAAGCTTGCTAGTTTAGAATGTTTGAGATAGGACATCAACAGAGTCCTCTTGCATTTTTGTTGTTGTTTTGTTTACTGCTTATCATTGTATTTTGTTTCTATAGCGCTTGGAGACTTTGGTGGTAAGCACTTTATAAGCACTGTTTTTATTTTTTTTGATTATTTACATCAAATTAACTTGGAATTCCTTGCAACCACAGTGGGCAATTCAAATCTGGAAAACCCACAACATATTTATTTTTTTAAAGCTGGAAACCACATTTAAAGACTGTCCTACTTCACAAAAAAGCCTACCCCCCCCCCCCCCCAGAAATCACATGATGAAAAATATTGCTGTAGGGTGCTACAAATCCACTTGCAAAACAAAACACCCCAGGACAACCGATATTTCAGCTGGGCAACTGAATTTACACCTTACTTCCATAATACAGCAAGTTAATATTATGAAGTAACAAGAAAAAGATTCTCTACACTGTTCACAGAATTTAAGAGGATACCCCTTATCCTTTCGATAGGGCAAGTGGATGACATGTAGGTGCTTGGGCGAGCCATATGGTGATTTACTTGCCCATGTTGTTGTACCCTTATATTTGTTCACACTCTTACCCATAGGTCCTTTCTTGGATGCATTGGCTTGAGCCTCCTTTAATTTCTTCTGCTCGTCTTTTAATTTCTGCTGGTGAGCCACATCATCCTATAGATATGAAACATGAGAGATTTGAAACTGAAATCCTGTTTCATGGGTTACAGGAGAGAAATGAAATACAGAGAAACCTGTATACAAAGACCACTCAAGGGAAACAAGAAGAGCGGTCTGTAAAGGCAGGCAGTCCTTATAGACAGGTTACTTTGCAACAGATTTCAATGGGAAACTGAAACCAAGGGAAACAAAAGAAGTGGTCTATATACAGAGTGAGTCAAAAAAAAGTTTACACCTAGAAAATTGCTAATTATTTTTAAAATCATCTATGAACAGTAAATTATTATACATCTTATGAAAGAGTGTTTTATCCCAAATCATTAGGTATCATTTTTGTGTGGTATGTGTTCACGCCTTGTTTGCGGGAATGCAAAATCGACTTGCGCCAAAGTTGCTTATGTGATGTATGTATTCACACTTTATGCGAAATTTTAGTATTTTGATTATAGTTCATTGCATGATGAATTCAAATTCAGAAGGACACAGAAAGAAAGGCTTCCAAAATTGAAATATTGCAGAATTCAGAGTTTGCTGAAAGTCAAATCTGAATTGTTAATTAAACTCACGTCATCTAAATCTTTTCCCTTCGCCTTGGGCTGCTTCAAAGGCTTCTTCTTTCCTCCTGCAGACAAACATAATGAGAGCAGAAAACACAATTGTTACACCAAAATTAACCATTGAAACTAGGCTTGAGTCGGTACGGTCGATCACACCGGGACCCGACCGTTGCCGTTGGGTCCCGGTGTCGTTTTTTGAGAACCGACGCTCCGAAAAAAATAATTAAATATGTAAGAAATTGCAGTTTTGCACACCACTAAAATCAATCCACCTTAAAACTTAAGTATTTAATTGTTACCAATCATATTCTAGCTCATCCTGAATCAATCCGAACTGCTGATATAAATATGGGTTGCAAAGCAGTTCGCCCCATGGGGTTGTTGTTGCCAGCTGCTAGCTAGCTACTGTAGGCCTACTGGCCGGGTCGCGTATTTTTTTTCCGTACCGCTAATGCGTCGCAGAGGTTATTTCGACGACTTGAATAGAGGCAACATCCGACACATCTGATTGATACACGTCTGTAAAAACCCAATACACACACACACACACGTACACTGAATCGCGCCGCACTGATCTTGTCACGTTTTCAGATCATAACACATCAGCCGACAGTGCCGATGGTACGGATGGTTATCCTTGGTTTTAGGGGTTTAAATTATTTTTGATTGCTAATTTCAGCTAATGTCTCCCTAACCCTAATCCTATTCATAAACCCTACCCCCAACCTTAACCTTAAAAACCTAGACTAAATGAACCTAATCTTAATCCTAGAATTTGATCAGTGCGGCGCGATTCATGGTGTGTGTCGGATGTTGCCTCTATTCAAGTCGTCGAAATAACCTCTGCGACGCATTAGGGGTACGGAAAAAAATACTCAGCCGGGTCTCTTGGCAGGATTAATAAATCAGGTCGAAAGAAACATTAATGTTTGAAAAATAAAACGGCTTTCTAAAATGTACTTCTTTACAACATACCGATCAAATAATTTTTAAAAGACAAAATATATATTTTTTCTTTCATTTTGAACACCGCATGCTTCTTTTAAAAGCTGAAAATTACTTGCTAATCACAAGAAGTTTCGATACGGATAGCTGTTGCAAGGCAAGTTCAGACTAGTCTCGGAAAAATGCGCAGTGCTCGTCGTAAGCTGTAATGCGTGCCAGAACGAACCCAAACAAAGACTTTGTCCAAGTTATGTATCTGATTATGGTAATTTTGAGCAGTAGTTGTCTTTCCAATTGTGCTCTCGTAGTTTTTATTATTTTTTCTCGTTACGATCACGTCTTTGTTTGGGTTCGTTCTGGCACGCATTACAGCTAACGACGAGCACTGCGCGTTTTTCCGAGACTAGTCTGAACTTGCCTTGCAACAGCTATCCGTATCGAAACTGCTTGTGATTACCAAGTAATTTTCAGCTTTTAAAAAAAAGCATGCAATGTTTAAAATAAGAGATAAATATTTAATTTGTCTTTAAAAAATTATATGATCGGTATATTGTAAAGAAGAATTTTTTAGAAAGCCGTTTTATTATTCTAACATTCATATTTTTTGACCAGATTTATTCAACCTGTATAAATCAAAATGGCGGCTCGAATGTTGACTCTCTATTTTTGCCCCAGTTTTTTTACTTTTAGAGGCACGATAATGGCACTAAACATCGCCAATCATGGATGAAAATAATGTCAAATGGAAGAATATACCGATCTGAGCCGAGGTATGCATGTGTTGATTTATTTGATTGATAAAAAAGGTCACTTTTAAGGGACATACTGATGATAATAATCATGATATGCGCTTTTAGAGGCAAGTGACAAATCCTGCGAGCTGATTTCGGGACACCGGGTCCGATCGGTACAAGGCCGTCGGGACCCGGTTTATGAAAATCCCGTCATGACTCAGGCCTAATTGAAACACGCAGGTCTCTGTCTAAATCTAACCCATTTACTCTTCCATATAGTTGATTACTACTGTATTAGATCTCACTAGATCAAGTAAGAAAGAATTCAAACTTTTCAGACGGTGCACTTACATCTCAAGAAACCATCATTCAAAACGTTGCTCATGTCCAAAATAAATGCCCAAGTGCCCTAGTGGAAAAGACCAAATTTGTTGATACAGGTCTAGGTTTCAGACAAGTAACATACATGATTGTCACAGTAGGCTTAAAATTTCAATATGTTACGAGATCGACATCATAGTCAACCCTGTTTGTCTGAGATTGAAGTTAAGAACTGGGTTTTTTCTGACGTAAGTTAGATCTATGCTTTGGTTGGCTGTAACTTAAAACATAACTTTGTTACAAATAATTATTTTGTTAGGGTCTAGAATCTAGATTATCTTCTGTGAGTTTTCACCTCAGAGAAATTGAATTCAAATTTACCTCTGAGTCTACAACCATCTTGACTCTTATAAGGTCTTAAGGACTTTATGAACAGCAGCCATTTATTAAACAAAAATTATGCAAAACGATTTTTAAGTGGCATGTAAGTCATAACAAGACCTCTCTCAAATACTAATCAACTGATTGATCGCGACAACTGCTCAATTTCTAATTTATCAATCTCAATAATTGATGTCAGCAGGGGCGCTGGTCCGAGAATGAGGATTGTCGGTATAAACAAGGATATCCTCGTAAACGCGGACAAATTGCGGCCTAACAAATAAGGATCGTCTGAATTTTTGTGGACATTTTTTTATCTGCGTTCTGATGGTTTCGGGTACCCGAACCGCGCGCTGGCGATGCAAAAAATGGATTCCTCATTAAAAAAATAACCCAAGTTAGTAATGTGAAAGTCTCTGTACAAAGTCAATGTAAAATGCATCAAGAAAATCATCACGCAATTTGTTTTTCATATCGCCAACGCACGGATCCGAAATATGAAACGTCTCTGAAAATGCAGATAATCCTTTTTTGTGGTTACGAAGACGATCCTCGTTTATATGGACAATCCTTATTACTCAGAATCCATTTTTTGCATTGCCAGCCCGCGGATCAATAATAAGCATTGGCAGAGCGCCAAAGAAAAAAGACGTCCGATCCATATTTTTTAGGACACGATTTGTTAAGTGTTTACGAGGATATCTTTTATGCAGATGATCCTCATTCTCAGACTAACACCCCATGATATGAAAGAGCAGGTTTTTCTCCATATTTCCCAAGGGGGCTCACCCCCAAAATTCTAAAAATATCTTGGTCAAAACCGCGGCTTAAGTAGGGCTAGACGTAAGGATAATATCCAGGTGCTTTTTTTTTCGCTAGCCCCAAGGGATCATTCGGCTCAACAGTTTGAAAATACCCTTCCCACATACAGGTATTTGGAATCAGCTAATAAGGGAGGCGTGAGCTCCGCTCAGTCCAAACCATGGTTACATCGCGCACATATTAATATGCATTCGGACCGCGCACGAAGCAAACCCGGAAGTCAATGCACGTTATATGGTATGGCTAGCGAATCGCGCTCCCAACCCGGAAGTGAGTACACGTTATAAGTCAATGGCGATATCGCGGAAACAACGTGGTCAGGTTTTGCGCATTCAGCTAGCAACATGCGTACGCGATCCATACGCATGCATATTGCGCGATGGAGCATCTGCTAGCTGTTTGGCTAAATTTAGCAAAACAACACCACTCTGCGTTTACGTCTTTTTCGTCGAGTCCGATCAAAATGATATGAATATTGAAGAGTTTTGAAAGGGCTGTATCTTTTGATAGAAACATCGGTGAGTCTTGAAATTTAAATTATATTATTATTATTACACTTTTTATTCTCATATTTTTTTTAAATGGTGAAAAAAGATCCCAAATTGAAGATTGAAAAATCGTCCAGACACCCTAGTAAAGAGTCCAAAAAATAGGATTTTGTCTTAAGTGGCCGAAAACCCCCTTCTTTAGTGGCTTTACTCTAGATCTAGATCTAGTCCACACATAGGAGCATCACTATCCTGGCTGTGTCAGGGCGCGACAAACCCGCTTGCCCGACGTCCCGGGGCAACCAAATTGAGCCGTCGGGCAAGTAAATCAAATTATCACTTGCCCGATTCGGGCAAGTGATACTTTTACAGTAATTTCCTAGTGTCCAAGAACTCTACCATTCACCCGTCAACTTCTTACCCGTCGTCAAAATCCAGAAGCAAAAAAGCGATCGTTCCGATTTCGAAAAAACTTCACAGACAGCTAGCCAGCTCAGCTAGCTCAGCGCGCATGCAACAGTGACACTTCAAGCCATGAATGCCGCTCCGCCTCCACGCACGGCCGGCCGTGAGCTAGCTAGAGACAGCTAGCGCGATCGTACCAGCTGCGAGCTTATTCGCGCTCTCTCTCTCTAGCTCTGCAGGCCGCACCGACAGGCCTTTGCTATTCTCTGATTGCCGATTGGTTGAATCACGCCAAATATGACGTCATTATTCTAGGGAAATGAACACGTGCGAATCGGAATGGAATAAACAACAGGGATTTTCTAGTAAGTACAAAAAGTCAAATGTTTGATATTTATTCATAATGACTGTTAATGATTGTGAACATATTATTTAAAACTCGCTGCTCATATAAATCAGATGAATGTTTTTGTCTCGAGTCCTTTTTCGCTTTAAAGTTTTGGGCAAGTGGAAATATTGTTTGGGCAAGTAAATTGAAAACCCACTTGCCCGACAGGGCAAGTGGTGAAAAAAATTCTTGTAGCACCCTGGGCCATACAAGAGAATCAAAATCGTATAATTTTATGAAGTCTGACATTTGTGTCAGCGTAGTTTCGTTATTTATCTCCATTTTATAAAACAAAATACATCGTAGATCTAAATCTAGAGCACTAGAAATATTAATACATTACTAGAAACTCCAACTTCCAAGACCAAGTTTCAGCTCTAAAAAGCTTAATTTTATTCGTATAAATATTGTCAATCACATTTATAACTATACAGTATTCGTGGGAAGCATTAAGTATATAGAAAAGATATCGAAAGTCAAAGGAAATTAAAATATTGTATATTTTCATTACGATTTCCGTATAAAAAAAATAGCACAAACACAGATTTCAATACGTGGGAAAATTACGTCCTGCCGTTGGAAAGTTTGTAAACAACAACAGATGGACCACACTAGTGCTGTAACCAAAGGTTTAACCGTCCGGTATCCGACCGCCCATGGCGGATTCCGTTTTCAATTGGCCGGTTTCGTTTTCCCGTTTTTTTTTTTTTTTTTTTTTTTTTTAAGTTTTTTTTTTTTTTTTTTTTTTAAGTTTCGATTTATGCCCCTCCACCTGGCACTATGCCTGGCAATGTCTCCCAGCTCAGTAATCTGTGTGTTGACTCACTACTCCGAAACTAGAACAACACCTGTCTGTCATCTTGGTTTGAAAGTAATCTTTATAATAGATCTCAATATGAAGTTTATAATAATAATTCATCCAACTTTTACACACGGCGTACCACAAGGTTCTATCCTAGGTCCTCTACTGTTTTTGATTTACATTAATGATCTTACACATTCTTCTAAAAACGACATTGTTACTATTATTTGTGACAAGTTAACAAGCACAAATCGGCCCCTTCAAATGCACCTCGCAGTTAAATGAAAGTCCTTCCCGCTTTTTCACACGGACCTGGCTTGCTGGGGAAAAAAAAAAAAAAAAAAAAAAAAACTTAAAAAAAAAAAAACGATTTTTTTTTTTTTTTTTTTTTTTTAAATCGTTTAACCGAAAACCGTCCGGTTTTGACTGGCGGTTAAACGGAATTGGAGATATCCGTGATGTTACAGCACTAGACCACACTATTCAGATAGAAGGGGTGTGCGAATATTAAAGCTTCGAAAGTGTCGTAAAATTTAAAATTTCAGGGGTAAATTTACAAAAGAAATAGGTTCAAAACGATTTTAATAAAACTATAAAAATGTTTATCTGAATCATATTACTAAGAGACAATGTAAATATGAACATTAGAACTACGAGTGTCATTCGTTGAGCTCGTGAATCCCGTTAAAATGGTTGCGACTCACTGCTGCGGAGAGTTGGGGGGTTCCCAGTGCAGTGGGATAGCGCAGTCAAAACTTTCGCTCGCAAGAGGCAAATTTTTGGTCAAAACTTGCGTTCAAAATGACACTTTCCGCGGAAAACGAAAGCTCATGATTTAATGTGACAACAATAAATACAAAATTAAGATATCAAATATTGGAATTTACTATGTCACACTCTGCTTAGATGGCAAAAATCCCCGGAAATTCAATCAAAAAGCTTTGGAACGAAGAATCGCAACCTCGATTCAAGAGTTTAGTGATGTGACATCACTCGTTAGTTTCCGTAGGGTTTCAAGATTCAGTCGGGAATATTTCCGAAGAATAAAACATTGAAACAAATAACGGATTTTGAGTCGAAGTTGAGGTTACTCTTTCGGAAAATTTCGAAAGATGCACTTATTCGGGGTCGTTTAGGGAGAGTGATTCACCGGGCTAGCGATGTGCGTGTTACGCAATGGAGATACCACACACTGACTGCGTGGCCTGTGTTGTGCATATGACTTTGTTTTGTGTGTGAGAGTGTTCGCTGGAAAGAGTGAAAGTCGAGAGATTTTCGCTCACGAGTGAAACCCCTAATAAGTAAGTCCTTAAATTATTAATTTTAATATTAAGTTATCAAATTTTGATAACTGTAATTAGGACAAATGACAGAGTAAAGGACCTGGTTTTCGGCCACTTAAGACAAAATCCTATTTTTTGGACTCTTTACTTCCTATTTATCATCATTTCTTGTTCAAATCATGAAGTAAATATTATTATTATTTAAACAAAAAAAGAATCCCAGAAAAAAATCACGAATTGCCATGACAATATTCATTTCAATTTTCACTGTTTTGGAGCCGGTTATCGGCATAGCGAACCAGTTTTCGGACGCATGTACAAAGTCAATAGGAAGCGCTCGCGCGCGCCGTGCGTTTCCGCGCTGATGTACAGCACAAGCGGGCGGAGCAGGTATCCCACGCCGGAGCTCCCGGGTGCTCGCCTGGCCGAAGACAGGCACAGCGGTGATCGGAAGTTCGAATCTGAATTAGACGGACATATCGTGTGTGCGTGGCGGGGTCCGGCTGCATTGATTTAATACATGCGATGAGATACTTTTGAGCTTGCGACCAACACAAAATCGGGCTCTAAATCTGAAAAATACTTGAAATAAAGCTCATTTTATGGTACCCATATTTCTTACATACACGCGTAAGAAACTCAATTTTTCAGATTTGGGTAGCGGGACCGCCGATTACATCGCTAAAATGTGATATTTTACGATATATTTTCCATTGCAAATGTGGTTCTTCAGTGACTCTGGCATGGTATGGTATGTGTGGGATATGTGATATGCTATTATGCGATGTATTTTAAAGGGATTTTACCATGCATCCAATGGATCGGCCGAAAACTAGAGCTGTCCGATTACCGGCTCCTTTAGGCTTTACTCTACCAACCTAATTTACATCTGATTTAGAAATCAGAAAATTAGATCTAAATAAAGAAAATCGGGGGAGAAATGTCGGGAACGAAAAGATGTTCCGCTGTGGCTCTAAATTACCCCCACGGTACGAGATCTCTGGGTTACCATCTGTATTGGGGAATGTCAACAAATGTCAGTTTTATTAAAGAAATGACCCAAATCAGATGGTTATTTCTGTCTATGACTCTCTTAGACCGAAAGCTTCAGTCTCTATAATCGTCGGTTGTTCCACTGAGACTACGTCTGGCTCCACTAGACCTCGGTTATAGAGACTGAACGACTGCCTATACCTCCACACGTTGAAGATATCACGGCTAGATTTTAGCCGTTAGGCCCCTCCCACAAACATGACAAACTCGCCACGGCCGTATTGTTATGCCCCCAAAATCCCCCAAAATGTAATTTTACCTCGTGCATATCCAAATTTCAATTAGGCCTAGGCTATAATACATCGGTTCCACTTACTAACTTGATTGAAATAATCCGTTTAATGGTCCCTTTTAAGGAAATTATGGGTCAAAATCGACATCCATGTTGAAAATC
This sequence comes from Strongylocentrotus droebachiensis, assembly GCA_035222895.1. NCBI lineage: Eukaryota > Metazoa > Echinodermata > Echinoidea > Camarodonta > Strongylocentrotidae > Strongylocentrotus > Strongylocentrotus droebachiensis. The sequence goes on from JAVYIG010002312.1 coordinate 52,532, forward strand.
TTGCAAGCCGTGTTAAACTCTCACTGCCGTCAATCTCATCCCTTCTAGTCTACGCCGAAGGCAAAATGATTATGAAGGAAAAACTGTGCGCCATCTACACGTTCGTAATGGCGTTATCACAGTTTTTCCTTCATAATCATTTTGGCTTCGGCGTAGACTAGAAGGGATGAGATTGACGGCAGCGAGAGTTTAACACGGCTTGCCAGATTTTCAACATGGATGTCGATTTTGACCCATAATTTCCTTAAAAGGGACCATTAAACGGATTATTTCAATCAAGTTAGTAAGTGGAACCGATGTATTATAGCCTAGGCCTAATTGAAATTTGGATATGCACGAGGTAAAATGACATTTTGGGGGATTTTGGGGGCATAACAATACGGCCGTGGCAAGTTTGTCATGTTTGTGGGAGGGGCCTAACGGCTAAAATCTAGCCGTGATATCTTCAACGTGTGGTGGTATAGGCAGTCGTTCAGTCTCTATAACCGAGGTCTAGTGGAGCCAGACGTAGTCTCAGTGGAACAACCGACGATTATAGAGACTGAAGCTTTCGGTCTATGACTCTCTATCATGTCTATGCTTTGCTGTGATCTAGTCTAGAATCTTTTTCATCAAAAATCTAATTCTTGCACATACACTTGCACACATGACACACAAACACCCAAGAAGTCACGAGTAAAATTGACCTGGTTTGGAGACCTTCACTGCACTGTGCATGTGCTACAGCTACACAACCATGACAACCTTTATTCGACTACCAAAAATTAATGTGTTGTCCCACCTACGATGTGTGTAGCCTGTAGGCCTATGTGAAAAGAACCTCAGTAATTAAACAACACCCTAAATTCTACATAACATCAACTTGAATATTGCAGCTATAGACTATCTTAAGTATTATCATTACATCTGCTACATTTGGGTTAACCTAAATTCCATAAGTATTGAGTAATCTTACCTGCTCTGCCAGACATTTTGTAAATTTGGAATGTCCCTTCGTTGTTTTTTTGTACACGTGAGTGAGGAGAGCATGCAGCAAGAGTGAGTTAGCGCGCCGGAATAGTCTTAGTTTCAGAATTATCCACAAGCGCTAGCATGCGTACGTGCAGTGTGTAAGGTTCATAAGCACGAACCCCTTGTCAGTCGTTGTGTGTTACTTAGTCTGCAATGTGAGACTATCCAGGGGCTTTCTACATAGGCAGACTGACTTTGGCAGACTGTCAGAGGTAGGCTCTTGAATTGTGGTAATGTCAAATTAGAGTCTGTGGCTGCAGACTAGGCAGGAAAAAAACGTCTTTGGGGTGCATTGTTGTGCATTGTTGTTGTGGTGTTACTGGAATTCCAGTTGAAACCAGTAGGCAACTGGTACCTATGGTGGCTCCTAAGGGACACGCAAACGCAAAATTTGACGTATACCTATGCAACAAATTTGTGGATTTTCACGTCAAAGACGTGAAAATCCACAAATTTGACGTATACCTATGCAACAAATTTGTGGATGTTCACGTCAAAGACGTGAAAATCCACAAATTTGACGTATGACCTTTGCTTGGTAATTTTTTTGTTTTTCTGTACTCAATGGCCCTGAAGGGACACGCAGACATGAAAATCTGCGTCCGATATTCATGTCTGCGTCTCCCAAAAGGGACACGCAGAAGTGAAATTGGACGCAGATTTTCTTCTTCTTCACGTCTTGGACGTAAAAAGACAATAAAACCCTTGGATAGGTATACGTCAATTTTGTGGATTTTCACGTCTTCGACGTGAAAAGAGAGAGGGAGAGACAGATTGGGAGGGAAAAAGGAAAAGATCGAGAGAAGGGGAGAGATAGAGTGGTGGGACGTTAGGAGAGAGAGGAGAGAGAGAGAGAGAAGGAAAGAAATACAGAGAAAATAAAAGGGTGTGATAGGAGGGGGGCAAATGGCAACAAGGGAGAGACAGATTGGGAGTGAGAAACGATAAAGAGGAGAGAGAGAGAGAGAGAGAAAGGGACATTGCATTGGGAGAGAGAAATAGAGAGGGGCAGACAGATTGGGATAGAAAGAGGAGAGAGGGGGAGAGACAGATTAGGAGGGAGAAAGGAAAAGATCGAGAGAAGGGGAGAGAGAGAGTGTTGGGACATTAGGAGACAGGGGAGAGAGAGGGGGAGAGATGGAAAGAAATACAGAGAAAATAAAAGGGTGTGATAGGAGGGGGGCAAATGGCAACAAGAAGCACAAAAAGAAGTAATTGATTGGTAATGAGAGAAGAAGAAAATCAACAATTTGAGCTATATTCAATGCATTTGTATTTCTTTGTGATTTTGTTGTCTATATATTTTGTCTGAATTGAAATTGTAGACATGATGTTTAGAAGCCACGTACATACTCTACTGCTCTCTATTAACATATCCTTCTCTCTTCGCCTTCTTTTTCCCCTTTCTATCACTCCTCTATTTCCCTCTTCTTCTTTTTTTTTTTATCTCTCTCTATACGATTTCGTCATGAAAATGGTTTTTAAAAAAAATCATTGTAGGCCTACCGTATTTATTTGCTGTTGGTAACTAAATTAATGAAACAAATGAAGTCCACATATGGTACCAATTTTGTAATGTTATTGTTTCATAACTTCCGTTTTTAGTCATTCTGATTGTCCTCAAACAATAATAATGATAGTGAATGAATAACATGTACGTTGCAACCTGTAGCATTCCATTGCCAAGTGCATTCTTGCTGAAAACAATAACAATTAGTGAGACTTTAGAGACACTGAATATAGTCTGCAAGCACAGACCCTAATTTGACACTTTACCCCCCCCCCCCCCAAAAAAAGAATCATTGTGCCTTGAGAGAAGCCTAGCCCAGCTACCTACTGGTTGTGTCAGGAGCAGCTATAGTACATGGCCTATGGTATTCTTATAGTGCAGACTCTCTTTAACGACTGACCAGGGTTTGTGCCTGCAAACTACACTGAATAAGTTAGGTGTAGGGTCTGTAATTAGAAGACTGTGAATCTGGACAGAGTATTCGATACCAGCTGGTAATCCCTTTATCAGTAACTAGGGGCAGACAAACCCATGTACGCTTATCTTCCTGGTGCTCAGCTTACTGAAAAAAAATTCGCGTCCAATATTCGCGTCTGCGTGTCCCTTTTGGGCCGACGCAGACGTATATATTTGACGTATACCTATGCAACAAATTTGTGGATTTTCACATCGAAGACGTGAAAATCCACAAAATTGACGATTACCTATGCAAGGGTTTTATTGTCTTTTTACGTCCAAGACGTGAAGAAGAAGAAAATCTGCGTCCAATTTCACGTCTGCGTGTCCCTTTTGGGAGACGCAGACGTGAATATCGGACGCAGATTTTCATGTCTGCGTGTCCCTTCAGGGCCATTGAGTACAGAAAAACGAAAAAATTACCAAGCAAAGGTATACGTCAAATTTGTGGATTTTCACGTCTTTGACGTGAACATCCATAAATTTGTTGCATAGGTATAGGTCAAATTTGTGGATTTTCACGTCTTTGACGTAAAAATCCACAAATTTGTTGCAAAGGTATACGACAAATTTGTGGATTTTCACGTCTTTGACGTGAAAATCCACAAATTTGTTGCATAGGTATACGTCAAATTTTGCGTTTGCGTGTCCCTTAGGAGCCACCATAGGTACCAGTTAAAACCAGTAAGTCAACTGGTACCAATTGAAACCAGTAGATTCAACTGGTTTTTAATATGGAAATTGAAACAACGCTAACCAAGACCAGTTGATTTACCAGTTGATTTACCAGTTGATTTTTCAGATGATTATCCAGTAATCAGTCAACTGATAATCAATAATCAGTATTAGAATCTGGCCACCAAATTTACCACATATACTAACTCTTGCAACTTTACCCCATCACAATGATCATTTGAAGTAGATTACAGAATGTGTATTGTGTGAATTGACATATATTGTTCGTGCATACATATATATAAATTTATACACTTTATTTCTGGTTAGTAATTACATATATCAATATATCTATTTTTACGTCTTAAATTAGATGAAAAACATGATCAGACATGTGTAATATATTTGTCAATAATTAACTAAGAAAATGTAAATCACAAAATGTATGTGCATTGTCACATTTGCTTGAAAGATCATGATAATTATATTTTCTGTGAAAACATGCAAATCATGAATATTCATGAGATACATTGAACTGGTTTTTCAACTGGTAAATCAACTGGTATTCGTACTGGTTTTCAACTGGTAAATCAACTGGTAATTATCTACTGGTTTTCAACTGGTAAATCAACTGGTAATATTACTGGTTCGTTCAACTGGTAAATCAACTGGTAATCATCTACTGGTTTTCAACTGGTAAATCAACTGGTACTCATCTACTGGTTTTCAACTGGTAATCATCTACTGGTTTTCAACTGGAATCAACTGGTAATCATCTAGTGGTTTTCAACTGGTAAATCAACTGGTGATCATCTACTGGTTTTCAACTGGTAAATCAACTGGTAATCATACTGGTTTTCAACTGGTAAATCAACTGGTAATCATCTACTGGTTTCAACTGGTAAATCAACTGGTAATATATCAACTGGTCTCAGATGTCAACTGGTATTTCTACTGGTTTCCAAATTGTATCAACTGGTATCAACTGGTTCCAGTTGAGACCAGTTGAGACCAGTTCAAACCAGTAGATACCAGTTGGAAATCCTTACTGGTTTCAACTGGTATCAACTGGAATTTCGACCTGGGTGGTGGTGGTGGTGGTGGTGGTGGTCGTGGTGGTGGTGGTCATGGTGGTCGTGGTGGGCGTGGTGGTGGTGGTGGTGGTGGTAGTGGTGGTCGTGCTGGTGGTGGTCGTACTGGTGGTGGTGGTGATGAAGATGATGATGATGTTGCCTTGTCTTAGTCCAATTAATATTACTGTTACTGTTCTTAGGATAAATAGATTGTGCTGGGAATGCTCCTCTCTCAACTCATGCATGCAGCTTGAATTCAACATTTATTCCGTGTTTGTTAGTAGCGTTTGTACAAATTAAGAGAGAAATTTTCTTTATCATATAATATGCACAGAGAGCCATAGTTACATGGATCCAGATTCCAGCCCTAATGGTAGGATCCAGCAGAAATTCTGAATTTTTAGGCTGGAATAGTAGGACAAACTCTCCCTCCCCCTGCCCCCCCCCCCCGCCCCACCTCAGGAGCGGATCCAGGATTTCTTAGGGGTGAGGGCCCAAATTTGAAATCAATTTGAAATTTAGTGTGCTGAAAATGAAAATCGTACCGGCAAATATTTCGCTCAGTGGGGGGGGGGGGGGATTGCACCCCCCCCCCTTGAGCGCCAGGGGGGGGGGGGGGGTAGTGAGCACTAATTATTTTTGTTTGGCCCTCGAAAATTTGAAAAATTGCACCCGCCCCCCTTGAGCGCCAGGGGGGGGGGGGTTAGTGAGCACTAATTATATTTGTTTGGCCCTCGAAAATTTGAAAAAATTGCACCCCCCCCCCCCCCCCTTGAGCGCCAGGGGGGGGGGCCATCTCCCAATAAAGGTAAAATTAACGTTTAAAAAATGTTAAAATACCTCCCTCCCCTCTCTCTTCGCCACCCTAAATTCACCCCCCCCCCCTTGAGCGCCAGGGGGGGGGGGGGGGGGGGGTAGTGAGCACTATTTTATTTTTTTTTGGCCCTCGAAAACTTGAAAAATTGCACCCCCCCCCCTTGAGCGACAGGGGGGGGGGCCCATCTCCCAATAAAGTTAAAATTAACGTTTAAAAAATGTAAAAATACCTCCCTCCCCTCTCTCTTCGCCACCCTAAATTCACTCCATGCAGGCCTATACGTAATATAGGCCTACTCACTGGAGCTGGTGATCGACGAGCGGCATCGACAACAACTGTGATCTATAATATTCATTCAGTATAACTAATATGAAGACATTATATACTATGTATTTAGCTATATTTTGTTTTTCTGAGGGCTGTACAATTTTTCTTACATTATGATTTGTATGTATATCATGATGATTATGGATTTTTCATTTGTACTGAATGAATGCATTAAAGAATGCTACGAAACAAAAAACTCAGCCCCAGCCATACATACTCTGGCGCCCTCATTAAGCTAGAGCTTGTATGTAAATTGGAGAACGACCTAATTCGGGGGAGGGGGAGGGTTCAAGCCCTCTGATCACCCATCCCCAAAGGCATTTCCGACATCAGCTTACAATTATGCTATTAAGATTTACACTGTCTTCCTTTTGTGAAAACCATTGATATACTCTGTTAAATTGATTATGTCATTTTATATGTACACATTTGTTATTTCAATATTTTGTTGGTATGAAAAAAAGAAATGAAAGAAATACTTAATTAAATTGAAATGGAATTTAAAACCATTTTCGTAATGTAACCAAATCTCATGCATATACGTCTAATAGAAGTGCCTCGATACGAATTATTTCTTTAATCTGTTACGAATAATTGTCAATATATATATAGTCAGAATGCGAACTGCATACACTAGTTAAATTATTGTTGCCATGTATAGGAAAAACATTATGACTTGCCCTACCTAACAACACATTCTCACTATTGAAATATAGTTATTCATTACAGGTGAAGAAAATGCTTGCATGGAGCACTTCACAAAGATATAATATATGCATTACATTTTGTTACATTATGAATATGGTCTATGAATCCACCATTATACACGTCTGACAGACAGACTACTAGTGAGTTACGTTTCCTCAATCGTTGTATGGGGGTGATCTTTGCCCTTCCCGGATCGCAGTCATTTTCTGCCCTTACAAAAAACAAACATGAAAGATGTAAACACGTTATTGTTTGTTCGATATTTTGAATTCTCGCATGTTGAACCGTACCGGGTACGGAAAAATCATTCATATTGTAATAACATGAAAAATATCTATTGTAATTATTTGATTCATTGTGAATAGTTTCTCACTTTGAATTGCTATCCAAAGTTCCCTAGTGATCCCCTAATAAAATTATGCCAATGGAAAGAGACACTATAACAAATACCAGTACAAAGTGTCCTGATGTATGTCTACGGTGTCTATTAAGTTCGTTTAATTACATATTTGATTATTTCGCGAGTTTTTGTTTTAGTTTTTTTTTAACAAGTATGTTTTTTTTATTTCTTGAGCTTGTTGAATATAATGTATATTATACATTACAAGCATGCTAATAAATGTCAGAATGGCGCACGAGTTCCTCATTAAGCATGCTTCATTGATGTGTATATTAAAATGATTATACTTATGATCTTTTAATTTCGAAGGTTAGCTAGATTGGATTACAAGTTAAGTTATAGTCCCGCTGAAAATCTGAAGATAATTTCATTCGTACATATTCGGACATAAGCACTGACTAAAACATACCAAGATAGGAATCTCTTTCACATACCAGTATCGATATCTCCTTGTCATTCATTTAATATTTTCAATTATCAATTCTTTATTCCCGTTTTCTCTTCATACCTTGTCGTATAATCTGTGTTTAAACATTCTAGTTTCATAGTCATGTTGTGTGTATCCAATTCATGATCAATTGTAATAATAGTAAGATTATTTTGGTATGATTTGAACATAATGACAGTTTAATCAATTTAAGAATATATGATCGCGCAAGTGAGAGAAAATAGAACTTGATGTAGACTAGAGTCTCAATTCATCGTTATTCATTATTCGATCATTATTTAACAAGACTGAATTCCGTCTACACCTGTTCTCTCAAGTCACCCTGGCACAATATATGAGAAGGGAAGTCGAATTTATTCTGAAAACATAATGAGAAGGGAAACATACAGGGTGGAAGGGTGAAGGCTGGTAGGAGGAGGGGTTAGAGATTACCGTGACGACAACAAAAAGAACGAAATACGGGAGAGGAGTTGACGCAATTACGCCATATAGTTTTTGAAAGCAAGGGTAATATTATCGATTTTTGTCTGGGGTGTAAAGTTTACCCCCCTCTCCCTCCCATGATGGTTGGTATCGACTTTCATTGACTAGGTCGGTTGCGCCAGCCTTTATACAATTTGTGACTCCATTAACCCCCGTTGCTATTGTGAGTAGTCTCAAAAACGTGTCGTGTGTGCTACCCACAACACTACCAGCTCCAAACTGGTAATCAAATCTGGAAGGATAACATTGGAGGGAAACGGTTTCTCGAGAATATACCACACGCAATGTCATCTAGCCAAATATTATTATCTTACATCTGAGGTATGAGGCGCAAATGTTTGGACGAACGCATTTCTTCATCTAATGTAGAGTTTGGACGACAAAAATCAAGGCCATGAGGATTTTCTTAAAAATTGAGTACGTTCAAGTTTTCCTTCCCCGGAAATTTTCAAAATATATATACACCTCGCATCAGCTTCTGACTTTTGTACCCTTCCTCAGCGATTTTCTAGCAATGACCTTGTGACGTGCTAAGAACTTTGTGAAGAGACTTCTGAGGAAAGGAGATCGCTCACATATTTTTTTCTTATTTGATTCAGGATTTGCGTGGACCACGATTATCATGATGTGATTACCAAGCAAATATAAATTATCATCTCAACTTTATGGATCTTTCTTTTTTGGAGCACACATTAACAATTTTATCAAAAGATTCATATGAAGATTTAATTTTTTTTATTTAAGTCATATAGTATGACTAAAAACTACAGAAAAAAATGTTGCTAATTTACTTATAATCACATCATGAAGACTGAAAACTGTTTTATCTACGGTACAAGGGATTAGATTGAGTCAGGATGGGGGATCATTCGGGTCTACCACCCTTGAACCATCGCCCTAGCTCCGGGGGTGGGTCGATGATGTTCAGCAGGTATCAGCCGTCGGTGTTTGGAGGGGGTGACCATGGGGATGCTTTCTCAATCATCGGACACGACTTATTCTCCGCTCCAGAATTGCCTGAACTCATTGGTAAGATGTTTAACTCCGAATGGTTAATGATGATCATTACAAAAATTCCCCCAATAATATATTTAAAAGTACATGTAACCACAATCCACAATTATTATCGCTAATAAAAGTTTGAAAAAGATATCTTACCATCATTAATCCTGCTTCCGAGTTATAGCTTGTTTTAGCTTGTTCTAACGAAATGTTAGTAATATTTGTTTGAAACATGTACTCATTTGTTGATGAAACAGGGGAAATAAGCATAATGGATACCAAAAGTAGAGAAAATCCAACTGAATGAAGGGTTGATTATTAATTGAACATCTCTTTTTGGCAACAGGCATATATCTCCTTTATAATGATTGGTGTTACACATTTCATGCCGAAATATCGCTTAGCGCCATCCCTCACGGTCGTTGTATTTCTATTTTCCATATATCTCACATTATGTTATGTTGCATATAATTATATGAATCCTTTAAAAAAAATTGTTTATTATCACAATTTTGCTCTCTTTTGGAAACACAAATTTTCTAATTTGAAATAAATTGTCCGACATAGCACCAGTAGATTTATGCACGGAAACATATTTCATTCGTGTCTTGTTTCCGAGATTTGGGGAGAAACATACATCATTTGCTTTATATTTGTACTTTTCTTATGAACAATTTCCCCAAAATCAGATTTTAAGTTCTGTTTTGTAAAGTAATTCGACTACTTTGAGTAGATTATATACACATATGTTTGTTTCCTTCACTCGGTATAGAATTGTTGACCCGTGGGATACCGAGCCGGTTAACCCTAGCTGATATGATAGGAGCATGTCGGACTACTGTGAATGATATAGAGAGACTACCTGCTATACACCCTTCTGTTATGGTAAGATACTTCGATAAGTCTCATTTGTCATTCAAAGTTAATTTTTATTTTCCATATTATATCTTTCTTATTATATTATTATATTATTTCTTTTCAAGTAAATGAAATATGATTTAAAAGATTGTAATGAAAAAAAGAATACTCATGGTAATATAAAGCGGAGAGATCCATCGTAGAGAGTAATACAATTGATCAGAAAATTCAAACATTGGTTGTAATTTACATTATAAAACAATCTAATTAATCTAGACACAGTAAAACAAATATAGGTGGAGATTTTACTTTAAAGCACAGCTTGTATTTTATAGATCTTTGTCTGAAAAAAGGTTTTGTTACAATTACTCTAGATGAATAAATGATATTGCGAAAAACATGCTTTATGAGCAAAAATTGTGATAAAAAGAAATATAAAGAAAGAATAAAAAATAGGCGTAAACAAGAAAATGAGTTTTAACCAAAGATAGAGGATTGAATGTTGTCTTGTTTGTAGGTGTGGAGTGTGGTCCAATTACTCCTACTGACCATTTCTTGAAAGAATTTTGGAATGACCGATTATTTTGCACTTCAAACAATACTAATTGCATTTTTTCGTTATTAATATGCTTTCAATCACAGAGTTAGTATAAAAAAAAAAAAGAAGCCAAATCTGTATTGGAATGAAACAAATATAACAAAAAGTATTGAATTGATAAAGATACTGATAATATGAACTTGTGCCAAGAATTCAGAAAACGGTAAAAATTGTTAAACACCCTGATGTATAATCGAAACGGTATATATCGTTTTCGTCACTCAATACACAGAATTACATATTCACTTCGATCATTTTTGCCAATTTATAACTTGCATGTTGTTATGTAAAATTTTCAAATTAGGGATTCATGATTATTTTTCATGACTACTGTACTCGTAGCAAATACGCGTGTAGGCTGCCTCCTTCTAGCTGTCAGTGAAGGAAAAAAAAATCAGTTATAATAAATGGATCTGTTTATCTTTTTTATCAATGAAATATTGATTGCTATTAGTTGCATTTTCTCTTCTTTTCCGTTGGTCATAGGTTTATCCCTGTCTCTTCCTTTTCTTCGTATGGTATCTTTTGTCTGGTTTTGTATCATGTGTAATCTTTGCTTTCTTTTTAAATTAAACATAGTATTTATCTTGTTATAAATATCTTGTTATAAAAATGCACGTACCGTCGGTATTATGTATAAGTTATCTCCAATGGACATTGATTGAAATCTTTAAATTCTTTTTGTACACCAACACAAACTTTAAAAGAAAAAGAGTTATATTAAAGTACATTGTTTTTCTTTGATTGATTTTTTTGGACACAATAATTGGTAATATTGATTGTTTTGTTGGAAATGCAAATAAAGACTGAATCTGAAGCTGACCTGGAATATGGTGTGAGAATCTGCCAAACAATGTGTGAGAAAGAAGGGAGGTAGAATTGTGATTGCATTAAAGGAATTAAAGGAAATGCTATAGATGAATACCCTGTAACAAGTGGTGTTGACACTGGGTTCATAATAATTTATATCAAGAATTAAAACTGATTCATAATAAAATGTATACTTTATGGCATGAATCACTCATTTTTATTCAAAGTATTCTGATACGCAATGATATTTACAACCAAACGGAAGGGGAGGGGGGGGGGAGGGGAATTGCGGTACAATGTTGTTACGTAATTATGTGCTTAACATTATTTTGTGTCAATCAACGTGCGGCCTGGCTATGGGGGTGGTGAGACCTTGGGAACATTAACATGAACAAAAGAGTTCGACCAAATGTGTTGGGTAGGATGGATCAAGTGACCTTGTGCTATAGGATTAATCGATCACCTCCCTCTATCGACAAAAAGGATAACGGACCATGAAGTCTGGTATAAAAATCGATCGGTAATTACTTTATTGTGCTTCAAGATAAAAGTTCCCATTATTTGGAATTCGTTAGTTTTTTTTCCCTATCTTAAATTTAAAGTTTGAGTCTTATAAGATTTGCATCGCTTTTTAATTATTACTGAGTCAGTATTTTTACCGTAAATGTAGATTTGTTTCTAAATGTTTTTTTGAGGACTACAACATTGATATCTTGTCGGCGGTATGAATACCATTCTGGATATAATAGCAGACACTGCCAGACAGTGTCTTATTCTTTATCTATTTCGTATTCTTGATCCCATCTCCTCAATTTCTTTTGTTAAAACAGTCATGCTGAAAGGATGTTTCACGATACCTTTAATGAAGTTAGCTAAATGTGATGGATATCAATGACAGAGGAAGTTGTTGATATACTTGAAAAAATGTAATACCTGAACATTAACTACACGTCCTTTCAAATGATTGCACCATGAATTCGATTTTATCAAGTAAGATCTTATGCAGGTAAACACTATTAGAAATTCAAATTTTATAGCTCAGCTCCCACCCTTTTACAAACGAGTCGATACAAAAACTGGCAGTCAATACTTGATTCTCGTACTAAGCCTGGTTTCTATGTCAGATAATCCCTTTCATTATTCCTCATCAATTGTATCTTTTTCGATTTTTGTTTCGAGGCTCCTCCCGCACAACGACTGTGTGGCAAGAGTACACCAAACTTCATTTTGCTATTGATTTAAATTAACAAGGGGTTGGATTTCCCCATACAAATCGAATATGGGGTAAGGTTGGGGTATTAAGATGAGGTCAAAATTTTCAGAATCATGTCAGTAAATACTTGTGGGGGTTCCATTAATTTGATTCGCAACGAAAGAACAAATTCACGAACAAGATAGGAATTAAAATGAAAAGTTTGTTGAGTTACCATACTTACTTTCAGTAACATGTTATTAGTTAGCGATCTAGAGATGAGTCGAGACCCATTATAGTAAAAATTTAATCGAATTCCCATCAAGGGCTTTGTTCAGGCTAAGAGGTTCTCAAGTACAAACACGAATTCTTAACGACGCGAAAGGGTAACGATAGAGGACTATATTACAAACAATATTATTCTTTGATGTCTGAAGTGCAGGTTGGACAAGGTGGTATTGATTTAGGAAGGGCTATATACTGACTATCGTGTTGTTATGAATGAAGAAGAAACAAAAACGAAAACGATTTAATAGAAGCCTAAATATATTCTCGTATCTTCAATAAAAGGTCACGGAATCTTTTCATTTTAAACACTTGGCTTCGTCTTCCCATCATGACTTGTGGTCATTTTAGGGGGTATTTGTTTTCATCTGTTTGCTATCATTGTTCTTTCCGTTACTATTCTTATGTATTACTATAAATCACCATAGTTCCCTCTTCAATTTTTCATGCTCATCCCCTTACTCTTCTTTAAAAAATATCCTTTATTCACTATAGCAATAACAACAACAACAACCATCTCGAGTATGTGACAAAATACGATACACAACAGTTACTTACATAGGAATCATGGGCTTTTTTTGTGTACCCCTCCCTTTTCTGACAATTCCGTGTTTTCGCTCTTGCGTGTATAAAGGCTGACGAAGAGCCAGAAAACTGTATAGCAGATGTTTTTAAACTATCAATCTTCATCTCTATAAATTCTTTTTGTTTCAGAGCTCTCGAGGGGAGCAGCAAACCCGGTACATGACATTCGTATCTACCCCACCCATAGAGAGAAGACCTCCAAGAGGAAGACCTAAGTTTCCACGCAAGGTAAAGAGTGTGCCACAAGAAAGAAAAAGCAGAGCTTGATATACAACTTTTTATATTAAGTCGAGTTTATGCCAGTAACATTTGCACCTGTATATCCATGCAGATTGTTTTACTTTCTTTGAAATATTATTGAACTGTTGTTCCGTACCACTTTTTACGATGGTTCCCACACACTCAAAGAATCCGTTAACATCACGCCGAACAAAATAAGAGCCCTTTTGATAAAGTCTAGTGAAAAGCTATGGACTCATTGTCATCTAATATTAACCAATCCATGATTATTCAAAGCAGAACCAGCTTTTTAAACTAAATATTTTATTTTTTAAATGTACTTGCATTATCTTTTTATCTGATCGTCTAATCAATGATATCGACGAAAAAACCGCTATATGTAAACACATATACAATAGAACACAGACAATGGAAGTGGGTAGAATTGTTTTTTCCTCTCACTGGTACATCTATTGCCTTTTTCTGTCACGACCTTTAGTGTTGAAAAGTGTTCAAGCCACAAATACACAAAAGATATGGCTCATTTTGCAAACAAATATTGATTATAACTGATATACACCTCAAAAAATCAAAGCATGGATAAATGTACCAAGTTGTTAAAAACGATTTAAAAAAAACTAAAACAATGCAACGTAGAACAAGAAGGCATGACTATAATTTGTATTATACGTACACGTACTCTCTCACTAATGTGTTTCATTCAGAGAGCAAATATATACCCTATATTGCGGTCATTAAAAGGTGACTTGTTCTAAATATAACAATATTGACGAGCCAACTGGCGCATATACAAAAACAATTTTTCCGATTTTTCATTTTTACAGCCCTTAGGCCCACAAGAATGCTATAAATGCCAACTCAAAACTGACCACGCAAGCTGTGAAAAGGTATGTTTTTCGTTACAGGAGTATTATTCAAAGCCATTTGCATTATTTTTGTTAGATCCTACATAATTTGCCAGAGTTGATTTGTCAAATATAGTGACATAGGCGTTCTGTATTCATTAAACGCTTTCATCCACTTCAATACCAACAAAACCTGTATATTATCATTTTATTCGCCGTGATGTATTATTGCATAATGTATCATTATCATTAAAGAGCAACTGTGTTCTTGATCAAGTGACTATTGAAATTGTTACATCAGAATTAAAATATATTCTCGGCTTACAAATCAATCTTGGTATAATGTTGATTTCTACTAGTTTATAATTGTTGTTATATTTGTTCTTCCTGTTGTTGAAACAGCACAAGTATCTGAGAATCGGAGGAGGATATCGTCATAGCTATGCATACATCAGTCAAATCATGGATGTTATTGAGAAGGTAACGAAACTAGACAGAATACAATGTCAGTATGAGACAAGTCTTAATAGGTTTAAAACGTAATTTTACAGTTGCGGCAGTGATAACAATTATGAGTTATTTGGACGTGGTCTGTTCATCATTTGGATATAATACTTTTGTTTACTCGAAAATGCATTGCTTGTACAACGATATGACAGGAGGTACAGAAACCAATCGAAACCTAAGATAATTGAGATGGTGGCCAGGGATCTAAATTATTTTTACCGTCAATTATTTAATACGCAGGAGAAAAGAAGAGAGGGAAATCTTTCACAGCAGCCTAGAAAAAACGAGTATGATTACCATTCCCCTAAAATAAAAAAATCCATCATTTCTTTCTTTCTAAACATTGACTCTAAAGTCGTGGCTTCACAATTACACTTTGCATTTTTTCAATGATACCAGGTGGAAAATAACAAATCGATTTAAAAGCTCTGTGTAAATTCTGTATTAACGAAGGAAAGGCCATTTAGCTGCATACCAAAGCTTCTGCCGTATTGATAAATCCTCAAAAGTAATTTCTTCATCCGTTGTAAAAAGGAATCTTTTGCGTGATCAATTATATCTATTTCATAATTTCTAGCTTAATATTTTGAATTCCCTTGAAAAATATTTCGGTAATAACCCCGAAGTTTTTCCCGTGAAAGTAAGATTGTATAAGCTTATCTACTCAAAAATCTTCCTTTTGTCCTCTTACAGGAGCATTTTGCCGTAGCTCGGGAAGATTTCTTGAAAAATGAAAAGATAAAAGAAGAGGCGAGAAAACTAGAGGAAAGTCGAAGTAAGTATTATCATATCTTAAATTTGTTAGTACTTTGCAGCGTATGATGTTGCATTATGTAGCTGTCACAGCGGGAGAGAGAGAGAAATAGAGAGAGAGAGAGGGGGGGAGGAAGGGAGAGAGAGAGAGAGAGAGAGAGAGAGAGAGAGAGAGAGAGAGAGAGAGAGAGAGGGGGAGAGAGAGAGATAGGGGTAGAGTATTAAATTATGGTGAATTCCTCATCATTATTTTAAAAGAGAAAGTTAATGAAATAAATATTGTGACGACGACCGTGGAAGTGTACATGCATTTCCATAGTATCATGATCAGTAGAAGCAGTGGGAGCCCACTAGAATGAAAATAGATACATGCAACATCAGAAGAGCAATTTCAATAAAAATATAGGAAAATTGGGGAATTACACAAAAATCATGATGTATAATAACCTACGTTATAAAGTATAATTATTGTTAATTATTCCAGCGACCAAATAATAAACAATCTAAATGACTGGGTCAGCAAAGACTAACATTTCTTGAAATACCTCTCAACCTCAGACACAGTGAAGCGTCGAATAAAGCTATACCTACGAACAAAGAGCGGTAACGTCATCACCCGATACCAGTTCGTGAACGAGGACGACTACCATGAAATGAAAGACAACAAGTCAGCAGCTAAGAAGATGTTAGGGCTAAACGATGACGAGTCACTCGAGGAGTTCGTTACATCTAAACAAGGTTACGTACAAGATAAGCACGGAGAGATGGTCAAAGGTGAGTTAAGAAGTGAAAAAAGGGCAATACTAAACAAAACAAAATAACAACAACGACCCCCCCAACAAAAAAAACAAAAAAAATCACACAAGTTAAAAAAAAAAAAAAGATATTGTAATGATATTCATCGTCGTTATCCGCACCTGTTTCTCTTTCTGTCTGAATATTTGTTTCTGTTTCTATGTCTGTATTGTGAAATAAATCGAAATCTATCTGTCTATCTATCTCTGTCTTTTACACTGTTTTTCTCTCTGCCTTACATGCTAATTTATCTTTCGGTTTTCCCTGTTTTCTCATATATTCCCCTTGGTCTGTTTAGAGTTTGGAATTGTTTTTAACATAACATTTTGATGACATTAAAACCAAACTGCATGAAATTCTTGCACTTAAATGTACATAAAATATATTGAACATTGTACAATTCTGTAATCTTATTTGTGTAATCTTTAATTTGGTGAGAAAATCAACACCTTTTCAAAATATGTTTTGTTATAGCGAAAAAGAAGAAGAAAAAGAAACACAGACATGGGAACGAAGAGGAAAGTGAGGACGAATCTGATGATGATTGGGAGGACGATGGAGGCCGTCGTCGTCGTCATGGTCGTAAGAAGGGTCATCATTCAAAGCGACATCGAAAGCCCAAAGGGTAAGCAAAATAATTTTAACACGAGGTAGGGTGCAGCCGTTGACTGTGACTGATCAGGCTTGAGTTTATGTGTATTATTTAAGTGTAATCATTCGAGAAAAAAGACTCTTTAATATATTTGTTATGTAGTCATTTACAAAATGTACATTCTCATATGAATGTGAGATAATGTGAGTACGTTATATGACGTTTAACGAATTTTAAATACCTTTGTACTGCCTTTACATGACTTATCCGACCGTTCGAAGAACCGAAATCTTATAATAATTAAGATATAAAAATAATTATTTATTTCATGTATTTTCATGTTTCCATTTGTCCGTAGGCATGATATGGGTAAAACATGATCATCCATGGCCAAATTTGAACAATAATACAAATTATATCACAATTTGGCGTGAATCTCCTTTGTTGCCTAATCGATTAAAATAAATGATTCTTTTCATCCCCATCATTGAATGACGTTATTTTCAACGAGTTAAACGATGGATGTATGTACTTCTGTGCAGCCATCAATATTGTAACCAAACGTTGAGTTTTAAGAAGAACGATGTGTAGGTATAAACAAGATGGCGAGAAAGGATACACGAAATGCATCCATTGCGAACATAACCTTGGAAACACTGCCAAACTGTTGAATATTCCTAACTTGACTGTATCGAATATATTGAACATGAAACATGCAAGGTGTGTGAGAGTTCAAAGGTCAACATTTGTTTGGTTAATCATGAAAACCAATATCAAACACCGTCTCATGTTCGATGTCTACTTTCAAGAGCGCGTTTAGTTTCCATTCTGTAGACATGACAAACGCTCGCATGGGCGTTCAAAATAAACATTTAATCCATGAATAAAATAATATTTGTGGTAGACTTGTACTGTAGTAATCAGGGAAGGAAGAAAACGAGTGGGGAAAACGAGAAAAGGATGGTAATGGCCCTGATGATGCTGCTCTGATGATGATTATGTTGATAATAATGCTGATGACATCGATATTGATTAATATGATGATGATGAAGATGAAGATAAAGATGATGGAAAAGATAGTGGTGAAGATGATGAAGATAATGATGATGATGATGATACTAACCATATAGACATCTATACAAAAAAGGAGGAAAATAAAGGAAGGTATTGAATGGAAAGAGAGAATGAAAATAAGAGACAACGAAAAGTGAGAAGACAATGAAGAAGAAGACTGAGAGGAAAAACTAAATAAGCCACAATGAAAAAGGGAGAAAGGGGAAAACAGTCTTGGCCTTCTTGATTATATTCAATAAATGTGCATATCTTCCCGATAGGCGAAGGAGACACGGCGACGCCAGTGACGATGAAAGCATAGCCGAGAGCGGAGTCGGTCCAAGCATATACGATGGCGAGGCTGGCGGAAAATCCCGACGTCATCATCGTCGCAATCGTTCTGGCGATGACGATAAAGAAGACGATGGTCAGTATATGTCATCCGCAGAGTCGTACATCAGTGACAATGGAACTCTACATCACAGAGAGAAGAAGAAAAAGAAGAAACATAGGAGACATGATCATGATGACGGTAAATTACATTAATCAGAATCTGAAAATAATTTACTTGTTTTTGCTTAATGAATTGCTCTTTGTGAATCATAGTTGAAATACACTCAGTACCCAAAAAAAACGTTTGGCTGTATTCTTTGACATTTTTAAAGATGGAGGTGTTGTATGAATGACTTTGTTTCGTCCTTCAGACGATGATCGACATCGTAGAAGACGGAGACGAGATGACGATTCGGTGGTCGATGGTGAAAGCGCTGAGTCTGATGAGATGAGTGGGAAGGAAAATGACAGGAGACATCGTCGTAGACATGGTACGAAAAGAAATTCACGCGGTTTTATTAAAAGGAGGAATGAAGTTTTCACTCATCATTTTGAACAGGCTTAACAATGATGGGGAATGTCGAATATGATCAACACAACGTTGCTTTCTTGGTTTTTGATTTATGACCCTAAAAACTACTGTATGATTAAAATCAATCATATTCGATCTCAATATGTAGGAGAGGTTAATATAATGTTGTTCATGTAAATAAGTAAATCGTTGGCCGACTCTGATATTGAATATCTCGTTATTCCAATGTCAGATTTCCTTACAATACTTCATATTCATTATTTTTTTCACACTGCGCAAGTTAAAGTCTAAGGGGAAAATAATAACGTCATGATGACAGGCCTAATTATAACAATGATTAAGATCTTCATGAAGACAATTAATAATCAAAGAATAATAGTGACTTTCTAAATAGACACACTTCGAAATGATTAAGATTGTTCCAACTGTTCGTTATGATTCTAGTTGTTTTTCAAATTATCATCAGGCGATGGTAAGCGACATCGCGGACGGAGAGGTCGTCGGAATTCCAGCGGTGATTCTGAGGTAGACGATGATGACGGTTCACGACATCGTCGGAAAGGACATCGACGGCGTCGTGGAAGACGTGGAGAAGATGATGACGATGACGAAATGGATGATGAGAGGCATGGACGAGGAGGCCGACGAGGTTCGAGAGGGCGACACAGAAAAGGAAGCCGAAGACGAAAATATGGGTGAGAAACCAGATAGAAACCAAGAAGAAGAATATATGCTCAACAACATACAAAACAACAAAATGAACTGGTATAGAATTATGCACTGGTGCATGGTCCAGCCATTGACGCGGCACTTGCGTCATGAGCATGAGAAGGAAAGGGCTGAGGGACTGTATAGTACCTGTGTTGCTTTGATGAAATGAAAGATAACAAGACCGGATAATGTTTGGATAATATAAAAAGAGGTATCATCTACTCCTCACGTTATCGTATCCTGCCTCCTCTTTTGCCAATTGATTTTTTATTGGGGGGACGAGCCCACGTGCCCTCGGGCCCCTCGTAGTCATGCCACTGCATGGGCCCATAGTTTCAATGATCCATAGCCGCTTTTTTATTCTTTCTTTTTTCAGTGAGTTTGTGTCATAAAAGCCTCAGTTCAATATATAGCTGCTATCATTTTGTTCCATTTGATAAACATTATATTTTTGGAGAAAAGCAAATCTAGCAAAGTGGTATACCGCTTTATTATTTGACAGATCGTCGGACGATTCCTCCGAGAGCGATGGCGGATCTGATGACGATGAAGGTGGTGATCGCAGAGGAAGAGGACGAGGTCGAAGAAAAAACTCGAATGGTAAAAGATGACCTATATAATAGATTTCTTTAGATTTCTAATGATAGAATGAGCGTTAACGTGTTAAACAGTTTAGCTTTTTTTAAATACTTTTGTGGTTGTGTATTCATGTCACGTAAACTGTATCATTGTCGTAACGACTGTCATTAATAGTTTCCCGTCTTGAGAGCTTTTAACTTGTTTTATGGCAGTTGATTGTGTTACATGTCATGTTTGTCACCAGTGAATAATCATCTAACTACAGCATGAATTTGTATCTAATGGCACTCTCTGCCGCGAGTGCTTATCACTTTTCTTTACTACTCCCAATTCTACTACTTTTACTACTACTACTATTACTACTACTACTACTACTACTATACTACTATGTCTACTACTACTACTACTACTACTATACTACTACTTCTACTACTACTACTACTACTACTACTACTACTACTACTACTACTACTACTACTACTACTACTACTACTACTACTACTACTACTACTACTACGTCTACGTCTACGTCTTCTACTACTACTACTACTACTACTACAACTATCGCCAAAAGAGGAAAACTATGCATACAAATCCACGTAATTATTTCTGTTGAAAATATGATATTTATCAAAAGGTAACAACGATGATGTATATCATGATTCTGATAAACAACACCGTCGTCGACGGCGTAGATATCGGAGTGATGATGACAGCGATGACGAAAGTCGAGCTGATGAGGATCGTCGAAGTCGTCGGCCTGGATATGATGGTCGCCACGGTTCAAAAGGGAAACATCGCAGACGACATCGCAGAAGAAGTGCTGATAGCGATGATGAAGATGATGATGATTATGATGATGGTATTCGTACATTACCAATAGCGCATGGTTTAGGCATAACCTATAATTTTGTTTGCATGTTAAAACTTAAATATCCTAACTTGTCTTGTCATTAATTGGAGCTAACACAATCAGTTTTACCTCTCAAGTAACATCGGTACTTATATGGTATCAACTTTCAGAAATTAATGCATATAGTCCTACATGTAGACAGTTTTTAGGTGTGTTCTCGGTTCTACTATCCGGCTAAAACTGTTTTTAATATACAAAATACTAAAGCTGTCTCTGGGATCTGTGCTAAATTTTATTTTGGTGACGTTTGTGTTCCTCACAACCAATGAAAGGATTATATTTATTGATGAATATTTAGGGAGAGTATGATTAAAAAGTCCGCCCATGTTATAGTATTTGCTAAAGCTGTTGCTTTTCTGTTTCATCATTATCATTTTCTTTATCTCCCCTTTTTCTTCATAATCTCTTCTTCTTGAATACAGATTATTAGATAGTAGATTATTGGATATTTAAAGAGATTTGAAATATATATTCTATTCCTTCAATTCCGTGGTATAAAACGATTTTAATCTCGAATCTTAACATATATAATAGACATCAAATTATTATCGAATAATCTTCAATTTAGATTGCAGAAATCTCTTAATAAGTAATAGTCAATTGCACATATTGTCAATTTTCTCTACTTTACAGATCGGCCAACTAGGCGTCGACACCGTAGACGAAACAACAACGATGACGATGACGATGATGACGATAATAATTATGAAGCATACAGTAGACGATCGGCAGGTCGAAAGAGCAAGAGGCACGGTGGAAAAGGAACCAAGGAGAGAGGTCGACGTGGCAGAAAGAGAAGATCGAGTGATGAATCATCCAGTGGATCGGAATCATCAGATGAGGTATAAAACCATTTGCATTATTTGATAAAGCCAAACCTGTTTTAAGTACATAGTGAATAGAATATTGTCCTTTGTGGGAGATCTTTTTCATTTCATAATTATTACTGGAAACGAAATAGAGGATTATACCTAGATATAAATGATATTGAGATGTCAGACGTTAATATTGAAAATTAGAACCCAATTTTGGACTGCATGCGGCTTAACATTTACGAGTTTCATAAGTTTTCATATAGTATCTTTTACATCTACAAGCGCTACATTAACAAGTGATAAAGAAGAGAGACAGGTATTACAGGAACCAGAAATATGGACTTGTAAACAATATTGAGACGTATTAATGTCTTCTCATTTGCTTCCAGTATTCCAGTGAGTCGTCTGATGAAAGTCGAAGCCCACGCAGACGAGACAAAACACGCGGGAAAGGAAAGAGATCCGTGAAGGGAGGAAAAGATAGAAAGGAAGGGAGCCATGAGAGCGGTAAGTTTCATCATCATTCACTCATCTAATTTTAGTTGTAATTTGTGTGTTTGGTTTGTTTCTTCCTATATAGATGAATTTATGAATATCCTGTAAACGCCTTTTCGCGCAGCGGTGTTGGAGCCATGACTGAAGTGGGGAGGGGGAGGGTGGAAAGGGGTGGACAGGGGAAGTGGCATCTGACCCAAGGCTTCCTTTCCCCGGATTGACAACTATTGATATTCAATAACACAGCTCTAAGAACCGAGTTAGACAATACATTTATCATTTAGAAAATAGATCACTTAAAATGAAGCTCAGAAAAAACATTAATATATTTAATATCGAACACAATAATTTTTGCTTTCATTTTGTTTTAGGTTCGTCAAGCTACGATAGTTCATACGATAGCTCTTACGATTCTTCAAGGTATGTGTAGAAACAGAGTCTACCTATAAAACCTGTATAGCTACTTCCAGTACTCAAGAAATTTACTTACATTGAAATTAGGTATAAATATGTGTTATCGTTATAAAAACTTCATGTTATTGGTTTGTAAAGTGAGTCATAATTAATGCAATCGTGCCGTATTTCTAAATTTAAATTTGTAGTACTTTTAGAAAGAGCGGAAGTTTGAATTGTTTTTTTCTTTAAAAAATAGCTTTCTTTTGGCCCGTCCCTGAACCCACTTTTGGCTTAAATCTGTATATGAAATTATATAAATATCTGTTTGTGAAAGGGAAATTGTCTAAAATCTAAAATCTAAAGTCTAGTATCAAAATAGGGCAAGATGATCAAGAACCGTTTTAAGGATAAAATAATCTTTGGTTACATGCCTTCTTTTACCAAAAGTAATGGTGTCGATTTATGATTAATTTAATACATTCAACGATTTATTTTGCAGTTCCGGTAGTAGTTATGACTCTGATGACTCGAGTTCAGCGAGCTCGAGTAGTGATAACACAGCCTCTATCACCAGTGATTCGTCCGAGGTCAGCGACGCTAGCGAAGTCAGCAGCGTCGAGATATCTGATGTCGACAGTGAACTCCAGGTAAGATAACTATCTTCTCAAGGAACTTACTCAATTCTAGTGCATTCTCTCTCTCCCTCTCTTCCCCCATCTCTCCCTCTCTCTTTCTCTCTCTCTCTTTTCTTTTTTTTTCTCTCTTCTCTCTTTCTCCTCCTTTCTCTTTCTCTCTCTCTATCTCTCTCTCTCTCTCTTTTTAATTTTATGTCTGTTCTTTTTCCTTTCTTTCTGTCTTTCTTTTTCTCTCTTTCTCCATCTCACTGCGTGTCTTATTTTCAAACATCATTCACTGACACACGTCAATGGCTGTTTACTGACAGGGACAAGTAAAATCAAATTAAAGGAGATTATCGACTTATATATAAAATGTCATATAAAAATGTGAAAATTACATTGGATTGATGGAAATATTCATCTGTTGAAATAGTTCATTTGTACTCTATGTCTTCTGATTTCTCGGCACCTCAGTTTAGTCTTTACAGGTGTGACTGCGTATCACTATAATAAAGAATTTGTTATTTTGTTATTTTAATATTTAGGAACGGTCAATCAACAGTCAACAAAAAGTTAAGATTATCAAATTGTGATTGCTTTATCGGTGTGTAAAATACATTCTTACTCATTAATCATTTTAGGGAGAAGAGAGAGCGAGAGCTATCAAAAAGAAGAAGCAGGAACGAAAAGAGGACAAGGCGGCGGAGAAGCAACTCAAGAAATATCAGGAACGAAAGAAAGAACGAGAGGGGAAGAGGGATAAAAACAGAAAGAAGAGGGAGGAGAAAGTAGAGAAGAAGAAGGAGAAAAAGGAGAAAAAGCATCTGGAAAAGGAAGACCAACGAGAGACGAAGCGAGATAAGGGGAAGAGGAAACTTGGCAGAAAGGAAGAAGGTAGTTCGAGTGAAGAGGAAACAGATTCGGAGAATGGTACAAGCAAAAAGAAAGATCGAAAGGGCCGTCGAGATAAGAAAAGGTGAATAGTAATTTCTATTTTTTACATTGTTTATTTATTCATACATACATATTTTTGTATTTGTTTATTTGTTTATTGATTCATTTTATTCATGTATTTCCTCTTCTTACAGGGAGCGTCCTGTCAGTGCAGTAAGCACTATTGGTACAGTTCAGAGCGATGAAATATCTGTGATAGACAGTGCCCTCAGCGATGGGGCGAGAAGGAGATTGAAAGCACAGAAGAAGGAGAAAATAAAGCAGAAGAAAACAGAGAAGAAACAACAAGCAAAGAATGAACAAAGGGAAAGAGAGAGCAAACAGAAAAAGAAAGAGAAGGAGAAAAAGAGGTACCAGTGTTTGACTTTTGGGGGGAATGGCTGTCAATTTCAGTGCTCACATTGTTTTACAGCCTTACCAATTTAATTACAAAGATAACTTTTTTTACAAACTTGACGTCATGGAAACTCGACAGTGACATGCAGAAGACCAACATGTTTTGTAGTGGCTGTCACTGTTATCCTCTCATTTGAAATATAAACCATAATCTGGAATAAAAGAACTCTGTTTTACCACTTCGTTTTGTTTGATAACAGGATATTACTGGCATAAGTAAGACTTCCATTCTGTATCTTACACCTTCCTGCCAACTTGAGTTGAGTTTGCCTTCACGTGAGCGGGAGAGAAGGAAAGAAAGAGAGGGAGGGAGTATTATAGAGAGAGAGGGAGAGAGAGAGAGAGAGGGGGGAGAGTGGAGTATTAGAGGAAAAGATAGAGAGGGAGAGAGAGATAGAGAGAGAGAGAGAGAGAGAGAGAGAGAGAGAGAGAGAGAGAGGGGGGGAATTAGATGTAGGAGGTCAGGAGACGAGAATTTGGAAAGAAGATACTATGTCTTCCATCCTGCATCCACTTTTTAAAATAATCGGTCGCTTTGTTCCCTCATCTTGCATTCACGTAGAATGACCCCCTCTACCACATTTGACCTATTTTGCATCACTGCATGGCTAACGCAACACACACACATTTTTAATCACATATAGACCCACTTGACCAAATGAATTGTTTGTCTTAAGACCTCTCTATAAAGCATTTCCTCCTTATATCTTCTGTAGAATAAAGCGAGAGATTGACCGAGAAATGGATCGGATGAGTACAGCCAGCGCAGTAAGCAGTGTCCACAGCAGTGATCTCTCTCTAGATGAAAAGGATAAAGATCTTGATGAAGAAACAAGGAAGAAGAAGAAAGCAAGCTTGAAAAAGAAGCTATCAAAGGCCAAACAAAAGTCAAAGAATTTTATGAAAGCGGTGTCAAAAGTCATGGAAAAGAGGTAAGTAATAAACCCATAACAAACGTAATGATTTATTTTTGTGTCTAATATTTAGTTTCATGTGAGCCTTAATGGTGTTTATCACTGGTGACGATTTGACCAGTTTTGATACTAGTACTGTCTGAACAATTCATAGACAACACAGTGACAAAGCTATACAATATTATTGGCTATTAGTTTTTGTACCATCAATCACATACTTGTCAATTGAGTCATATTTATTTATAAGTGCAATAATATTGAAATTAAAGTTCCTGCACTAATCAGCTCTCACAAAGATGTTACCGAAAACTAGAAAGAGAACAAAATGATTCCACATCTAGAGTAGATGTACCATTGTACAGAACTATTGGCGCTGTGGGAAACGTATTCATGTGTTAAGTTCTTTTTTACAATAATTATTTTGTTAATACTTAAAAACATTTGGGGGGGATTATTTGTAGATTTGGTGTATTTCGCATGATGTTGTTTTGTTATGTTAAAAAAATTCGAGTGTGTTTCGGTAGGAGGAGAATCATATTAAAAATTCCCAAAATACTCTTTTTGCCGTAATGATTTTAACATGCAGTATAGTATACTTCGTTGGCCTTGGATAAAAGATTGTTCAAGAAATTATGTCACCCTTACGTGATTGCTGTTTAGTTTGTCTTTATCTGAAATGTTGAATTGTTTGAAATCATAGACTTCATACCATAGTTATTTCTATTTATGCGTAGAAAGATAGAAGGCCGCGATGACCCGCTATCGTCGGACGATGGGAGGTCACCCAGGGGTGTGACCTTCGCCGATGGGAAAGAGTTCAGAAGTATGGTGGATTATGCCAAAGGCAGCAAGCGAGGCCTGACTGATAAGATTGAGAAGAACGATGGGCGTGGCGCGGACTGGAGGACGTAAGTATGATGCTAACTTTCCAACAGAATCTGTTGCGGATCCGTGGTTCTTTGGTAGGGGGAGGGGGGGGGGGGGGGGATATTTTCTTATTTTATTGTCGATGTGTACATTAAATGTGATTGGAAATTGGGATGTGGTGCATTCGACCCTTGGATCCGCCACTGCATGATTCGGAAGTTGATTGGAATTCGAAAGATATGCTATTTTTTATCTTATCCATTTATTTATTTTCCATTTTAATACCTATTTTAAGTGTTTGCTTGATCTAATTATTGAAGAAAGATTCCAACAAGGAAGGTCAGAGAAGATTTTTAAAAGAGTTGACCCGTGTTGTGTTGCTGTTTTTGTTATATGGGCAATGTTCCAGTTACTTTAACAAACAAATCTTCTACATTGTATCCTTTTGAAGATTGGCCTAGACGATCATCTATATGATTGAATTGCTCCGATTTAATTAAATTTGTCCTGTAAACAACAAGTTAATTTACTAATATTCCAATTAACTGATTATAACACAAAATCATTAAAACATCAGACTTTGTAACATTCTATACATCTTTCTCTACTTTCAAGGGAATGGAAGTTACTGCAAGAGAAACAGAAAAGGGAAGAAGAGATGAAACTCAAGAAAGCAGGAGAAAAAGCTAATGAGGATCCCCTTGGTGAGTCAAGATTATGCAATAATTATTGTTCTCTGTAGTACTATTTAGCCAGATACGTAGCTATAGTGTTGGCAGGGGGTAGACCCTCCCCGATTCACTGAGAGAGAGAGAGAGGGACAGAGAGAGAGAGAGAGAGAGAGAGATGTCAATATGAAAATAATATGATTCAAACTTTTCCCAAAACCTTCATCACATGGCATGTTCTATCGCATTTCATCAACTTAAGACCGCATCCACTTTGCTAAACTAACCACTGGTAATATACTGACTGTATAAAGTTATCAGTAAAGAACATAGAACATTAGGCTCGTGGAAAATGAACTTAGCATTTTCTTATTTTGGGTGATTTCTTAATGTTATATCGTCTTTTTATTATTTTTATTTTATTAAATACCATCATAAGAAATGGTGAGGGACAAATATGCTAAAAAAATCATATCATATGCTTTTCCATTCGGTGGGTGCTGATTAGTAGCTTTGCACTGTGTACGCAATTCAGTTGATTTTGGTCCTCTTACTTGATTTTGGGTTCAACCTCATCAACAGCTGAATACCGGAACATCATCAAAGCCGAACGCGATGCCCGGATGGACAAAGTGTCCAAACTCAAGCTCTTCATCAACCGCAACCTCGGCATCCTCAAGGGAGGCAATGTCCGAGTCAAGAACGATGGCACCATCGCGGCCGATGATGACTCCGACGCCGAGACTATCGAGGTCGACGATGAGGGTAACCTGATGACGGTGCCTACAGCGTTGCGGTACGATGATTCGGATCTCAAAGAATGGATCACCGATATGGATATGTCGAGGGGCACCACACCTGTCGTACCGAGTGATGATGAAATCGAACGTGAGTTTAAAATAACTTTAACTTGCTCTAATGAATTAGGACTATGAAGTAAATACATAGTTACTGTACGGTTAATGTTAAATCAAAGCAGATGATTCTGACAATGAAAAAAATACAGCACACGTTGGGGTGCCTTTTCACTTCGGAATTCTACGGCAAGCAAGCAGGCAAGCCAGAAGAAGAGGAATATGAAGAGGGAGAAGAAAGAGAAGGAAAAACAGAATGAGGAGGAGGAGGAGGGAAGGGGAGAAGAAAAAAACGATGTAGAAGAAAAAGAAGAAGAAAGTCCCTCTGTAGTTTACAGGGGAGGAGAGATGTTATGAGGCCCCCTGAAATAACCTGGAGGTGTGGTAGCCAGTACCACTGACTCTTAGATCCATGTACGACTTTACGACCTGTGTAGTTGATTAAAAGTTGTAAAGACTTTCGGCAGCACTTTGATGATCGCAACCAACCTTGTCTTCCTTGTTTAATCACATAAGTATTGCACCTTTTCAGCTGTTGGAGTGCGCCGAGTTCTAAAGGAGTTCCGCAGGCACCCTAATGAGATGAATACCCATCTTCAGCGTGTATTAGAGACAGCTTCAGAGCTCAAGGCTGACGAACAGAACAGACCAGCACAACGCAGCCAAAGCGCAAGGGCCGTAGATGAAAGAGGTAATGCACTAGACTAAAGTATGGATATATCAATATAGACAATTATACACTAAAATGGCAAATTAGTCCAGTAATCAGAATTTCTGGCACATTTAGAGTTAATGATCTTCCTTCTACATTAACTTTATGCAAACTTTGGTACTATTTCTGTATGACATCGCTAAAAAATCAATGGGAGGGAACTCTGCAGTGTCCAAGGTGCAAAAAGAAGACTTCCTTTGGATCCGTAATTTATGAACTATTATATTTGTCCTGTTTAAAGAAAAAGTTACAGAACGCAGATAATGATAATATATAAATACACAAACATGCAAATAATAAAAGATGCAAATGGATTTAAAGAGACAACAAAATAATGGCCGAAAAGGATTATCATAAAGAAGTCTTGTCTAATTACTTAAGCCCCGATCGTTAAGCACTGTCACTGACTTCTTTGGAAATTTTACTTTTCCTACATCTTTTATTGTTATTTTCAGAAACCACAATCGACTACATGAACCATTATCGTTTGGTAGAGAAGTCGAAGCTTGATCCCATGGCGAGGTCATTCACCGTAGAAGACAAAGATAGAACATGCGTATTGACATTGGATGTAAGAATCTGTTTATAGTAGGTCTATCTCTATGGAGTAAATGAATCGGCGCATGAATTAATGAAAGGCAGTGGAATTTGAGAAGGAGAGGGAGAGAGATGGAGGAGGATGGTTATTGGGGAAGAGACAAAGATTCAGAGAGAGAGAGAGAGAGAGAGAGAGAGAGAGAGATAGAGAGAGAGAGATAGACAGAGAGAGAGAGAGAGAGAGAGAGAGAGAGAAGACAGAGACAGAGAGAAGACAGAGAGAGAGAGAGAGAAAGTGAGAAAGAGAGAGAGAGAGAGAGAGAGAGAGAGAAGACAGAGAGAGAGAGAAAGTGAGAAAGAGAAAGAGAGAGAGAGAGAGAAAGAAAAACACAGATAGAGTGTACAATTATTCTCCTGATCTAGATTGGATGAGTAACTATTTCTTATTAAATTCTAAATATAGAATTAGAGCACTTTTGTGAAATGCTATAATACACGTCCAACGCGCCTGTAGACTTGCCCTTTCAACAATAGAACATTATCTACAGTGAATGTACTTTCTGTCTCCGTCTTCAGACATAAAAGGCAAAGGAGATTTTTTTAATAAACATCTTGTAATTCTTTAACTTTCATCACATAACATTTGCAGTATATTGGCACACAAGCAATGTCATAATGTGCAATCTAGTTTCTGTCCTATGTCATTTAGGTATCGATAGAATTCATCTTGCTGTGTATTTTGTGTCTTCAATGTTTACTCTATTCATAAGAACTCCGTGTTTGTTACTTTATTTTTGTATTTTAGGCAATGAGAGAAGCCTTGAATGGTGTACCTAGTTTAAGCAGTCTGAAAACAAAACAACTGGAATACGTTCTCAAGGTTTGTCGATACTTATTTGTTTTAGTTCATGTTTATTTGGCCAAACAATATTTTCCTAATGTGCCAAATTATAGCCTTCCGCAATTTATTTTGCCTCGAGGAACATCACTGGAATTGACAGAAAGATTTTATATTTGTTTTTAATTTAAATTTATTTCTGTTTGAGAGATGTTCAGGTATTTTTAGAATGGTTGTTTCCCACAGCTTGAAGAAACTGAGTTGGGGACATTTAAATCCGATTGCTATTACCTTAAGTTCTTATGAAATTTCATTTTACAAGACGATTTTGAAATGTTGAGTAAATATTATACATCAAAGGAAAATGAAAACCACAAAACATGCATGATACTAACAAATAACATGATAAGAGTATGATTGCATAGACATTTCCACTTCTTTAATTATTCTGAAACATGAGAGTTGCATGAATCCGATTTGCAGGTATTCATATCACTTTCACCTTGAATCCAAACCTAACCTTCATCAATGTCAGAAATACGTGCAGCATTTTGACAACTTGAGCGTTTAATAATTCATTTGATTATAAATCCTATTTTCTTTTAATATGAAGGTTCTTGACCTCGATGATCATTCACGCATTACATTCAAAATGTTTGCGGTGATTGGAGCAATATGTGAACGGATGACTGCAATGGAGTAAGTACATCATTCACTATTTGTAATATGAAGACCCCATATGTATATGATAATCTTTCTTCCGATAAATAGACACGGATATGAATGAATAGATCTTCTTCTTCTGAAAATCTGAAAAATTAACATTGATGTTTGACTAGTGTAGACCCTACATATATATATTATACACGATCATAGAGTATACATATCAATTATAATAAGCTATAATTTGATTTTGATTATTAAAAAAACGGACCTTTAGTACTCGTTAAAACTTGTAATTCTATCATTTTTATGATAAATATAACTGCATATATAACTTAAAAGTTAATTAAAATTGAAAATGAATGTATGCAGTAAGTTTATGGGTACATAATGTAACACAAAGCTAGCTTTACGATCAATTTTGTCTATTTTCTAAACATAACTTTGTTAGATTTGTAATTGAATTTGACCGAAGACGAAGAGTCATTGGTAAGACATAACTAGACAATAATGCAACATTCCATTAAGAAAGAGGCACATGTAAATGTCATTCTAGGATAAAGAGATACGTTTTCATCGTCCACTCAACCCATTCCTCTCTTCATCTCTGTCTCTTTGCTCTGCTCTATCTAATCTTTATCATATTTTGTTCTTATTGAATAATAGTGCTATTGGACAAGCTCTGATAGACCAGAGTGATTTACTCGATATCCAGCGAAAGATGGACCTGTACAGTGTATGTATATCATATCATAATGTTAAAAGTGTGTTTAAAAAATGATAATCATTGGTTTATCATCAATCCCCAATCCTAAAAAAGAGTATTATAGTTTTAAGAATTATTTTCTAGTTGTATTTAATTTGTATTTAGATAATTGGTCTATAGGACACGGCAAATCGAGGTTCGAAACCATGGTCAGATCCTGTTCTGGGCAATGATCAGTCGCGGTTCTAGATAGAGGCTTCGGGGGCTCAATGTCTCTCTCCCCATTTCTTCAAGCCTTACCAATCTTTCTTTATTATAAATAAATTAAGCGAGGTACCCGTAGAAATTGAATGCAATAACTCCAGACCCCACGGCCCAAAGCACCACGACTACCCAAAACAAATCTTCTATAACCGCGCCTGATAATGGACCCTCAATCACCCAGTCCTTTGGGTTCTTAAAAACTTCTGACCACGACATTGACCGTTGGTCTTTCAGTATGTAGTTATTATATTAATACTCAATCGTCATTCCTTTTATGTTGGGGCAAATATTTACATGTTCTGAAATATTTTCCTCTTTTTGCTATTTTTCCAAAAAGGACACTGACTCAGATTTTACATGTCTATTTGCAGAATCTGATATATTTCTGTTAAAATGTAAGTGTTAGTGAATTCATTAATCTCTACTATTTTGCCTTTCGTTTTGCATAGTCAATGTTCTACTGCAATGTCAGCTCGTCGAGGGATGATAATTACGTAACAGTTGAGACTCTACAGATCGAGCTTAAAGCAGGGGGTCTCAATCGCACCCAAGAAGAATACATCATCAGTAAGATGAACCCAAGTGAATACAACACGGTATGACCTTCTCCACTTTAGACTGTTATTTGAATGATTTCAATGACAATGATCATGATCATGCGAATCTGTTATGTATCTTGCATTTCTTAGCAAATAGGATTAGCCTGAAATAATGTCACAACGAATTTACCAATCTTTGTGTCTCATGATTAAGATCTTTTAAGATTAAAATAGTATGAATGAAACATTGGATCTTCAAATACATATTTCATTTTGAAAACTTTGTGGAGAATAAAATGTAACTCGTGCTACCTTCTTATCTTAAAAGTTGCGTTCAATCGCAATTCCTAAACGTTTCCGACTGGCTGAATATGAAGTTGTGTCCTTTTTTTGTTGGGGGGGGGAGGGGCGTTTAAATTGAAATCTTTGTGCGAGAGGTTACGTGATTCAATGTCACAATTTATGATTAGTCGTGCAGTAGAGCATTATTGGAAGTTTTGATATCTAGAATATCTAGATAATTGAATTGAGAAAGTTTAGACATACCTTTCAGTCTTCTAAGCAAGGTTTTTCTACGTCAAACAAAAACGAAAATTTACTGCACGGCCATCCCGGTACTTTTAGCCTTTTTGCAATCCTTTGAGATATTGAAAATTGACTGCTTGGTCATCCGGGTACTTTTGGTCAAAGCACAAGATATGCCGATTGTTGAAAACATTTTATACGAATGATAATTCCCTTTCTTATACAGGTATCGTTCTTGGATTACATGGCCTACATTCCTCTCTTCCTCTCAATGCATGATAACATCATCGACAACCCATTCGACTTCGCTGAGAAATACAACAAACCATCCGCCGAAGTCCAGCGAGATATGAATCCGATAGGTCAGTAAGCTTGAATTCCTACATTTTCATAAAGTATTACTCTCAAAGATTATATTATGCGTAAAAGTGAATTGTTTCTGTTATACCCTGCTATGATCCTAAAAGAAGCTATAGTTAATATAGATGCCGATGTTAGAGGTATGCCATTGTTTTAAGAGGCAAACATTATTCAACTCGTTCCCTATTTCAACATTTAAATCTTCTGAAGATAACTTCGAGGTAACAAATATAATAACTATAAACTCTTAAGCCAACCTTCCTCTTCTCTTTCATCAACGATACATATTGTCATATTTTGTTGGTTTAAATCCATGACAGGCTTGCCACTGAATCGTACCTACCACGTACTCCATCAGAGCATGTCATCACGTGGTCTGACGTCATCAGCCATGAGGAAAGCCTTACTCAGCAGGACCAGTACAAAGTAGGTCAAATGTTTATGACTATAGTAGTCGGAGGATTTGGGACAGAAAATCTCCAGGGGGGGGGGGGGGGGGGGGCGTTTCACAAAGCCATTTTTCAATGGCAAATGACAATCAGTGACAAATCTGCTGATAACCAATCAGAAGCAAGGATATCAGTAGCTTATAACAAAACCTGTCATTTGTCAGTGATAACAAGTTTTGTGAAATGCCCACTTGGCTTCTATATCTTTTGCCTCACTATCATGGTAGGAAGTAAAAGTTCCATTAGACTAGGGTCGAGTCTAAGATCTGAAAGTAGTGGAGGCACAGTAACACTTTTAGGGGAGGAATTATATTAAAAGTAGTGCAGCTATTAATTCATTTGATGCAAGTTAGATGACCCCTACCTACCTGATGTGTATTTTGTATAGATTCTCATGTTAACAAGTTGGTGGTCATAATCCAGTACGTTTTCTTTCATAGTTCACATTGTTTTTCTCATTTGACGCGTTTTCTTAATTTTTCTTTCCCTTCCCATCCCAGGTTACCGAATATCATTAGCAAGATGTCAGGTTTCAAAATCCGTCCTCAGCCACCAAACTCTGCCTCAAAAGCCTCAAAACCTTGAACGTGAGGATCCTGAAAATTATATTCAACACAATAAGGTTTGATGACACTTGGAGGAGTATTTGTTTACTTGGAATTCTTGGCAGAGACCACTGATTGATCTCACCTGACGGGCCTGAGGTCTAATAGTATTATAATTATAATGAACAAAATTATTTAAATTGTTATTTTCAAATACGCAGCTGAAATACATAATGTATAACTTTATATCTTGAAAATGAGCTTTTAAAGTAAAGAGCCGTTACAGCTTGATGTAGACCTCTTCACGTTTATTCGTAGATAACAGCTGATTTGTACAGTATTGATAATGTTTGACTGATATTTTAACTTGTGAAAATTGTATTAAAACTGTAAATATTGGCCTCATATTGAATTTGTTTTCAAACAGCTCATGAACTATTCAACGCCAGCGTTAAACCGCTGTTAAAAATTGCACCACTTTTGTTTTAATACGCAGCGTATTATAGGCCACGTTTTCTTGAGACACAAAAGCTGAAATGTAGTTTTGACGAGTTTGTCCATTATAAGACCTCTAATTGTTATTTTAAGTTCGTTAACTGTGATTTATTCACTATCTCGTGTATATTCCATGAAGCCATGTGGATGTTTATTTTTTATTTTTTAGTTGTAAATGACTGAACTATTTGTGAGGTTATACATTTGCATTTATGTGCGTTTCGTCTTTCAATGAGTGTGTGTATATATCTCTATCTCTTCATTTCAAATTTGGTTTTGTGCAAGCATTTTGTGTTTTTATGTTCGGTTTGTGCAAACTTTCAAAGAAAATTTAAAATTATCGTTGTCTGTTCGAGTATTAAAGGTTATGCGATAACCAGTGTCATCTCACATAGCTCTACGAAATATGTGATTTCGTGAGAAGGCATTTCGTAATGTTTTACCAATTCTTTTGATGTGCATATGACGTGCCCATATATTAAGCAGGTACATTTGTTGATGATATTAAATGTCCGCTAAAATTGTGATTACATGATTGTTTAAGATGATCTAAATCACGGTTTTAACGATAATTAATTTTGCATCGGACTATAATGTTTTGCAAATAAGACTGTGTTTGTAAAAGCGTGACGTTGGTGTCGTGTGCAATGTCATTTCAAGTAACACATGTTGACAACCGATTATGTGCTATAATAATGTATTGTCAGTATTTTGTGTTAGATTAGTCATATCAACATACGAAAGTTCGTTTAAATTTGAAGAACAAAATGGGAAACATGTATTTTTTTTCAATACTTAGTATACTTGTATACAGAAGAAAGCAAACTGATGCAAAATCGTCCAATATTACTCTTAAAATTACAAAATTTCTATAGAAAAATACGAAAATGAATTTTTAAAGAATTAACAGAGTCGGACTAGATTTGTTTTTACGGCATTAACCGTAAATGCAGGAATTTAAGATAATTTGTAAACAATATATTTTCGTTTGAAACATTTACCTGTGTATCGAGTTGTTGCCATTTTCACCAAATTTGGCCGAATTTTGTCGAAATGCTCTTGGCAATTTTTAGTGTGTTTATTATGAATGCAGGGTGTGTAAGTAAAAAGCGTCTTCTTGCCTTGACATTGAAGTTCTGTGATTTTTCAACGACATGATTTACGCATTCCATGATTAATTTAGCAATTAAATTGCTCGAAATTAAGCCCATTTGTGTCACAGTTGTCTTTGTCTTCATTAGAGGTAATAGTGTGGAACTAATGTTTATAATTTCATCTGATCGATCGATCAATCAATCAAAGAGCAAATCAAATAGATAATCTTACAAGAAAGCTATCAGTAAGTTAGTCAATGTACCAATCCGTTAATTAATTCAACATTCAAATATGTAATCAGATAATATTAAATAAATATATATACAGAAGAATTAATGAATGAGCCAATGGATAAATGAATATATCCACGAGCAAATCAATCGATCAATGAAAGAACAAACAATTATTCTCTCAATTCATCAATAAAAGAACAAGCAGTCAATTGATCAATCAATCAATCACTCAATTTATCAAAATATCAATACAAGAACAAATAATCAATCATTCAATTAATAAAAAGGTCATTGAAAGACTAAACAATCAATCAGCCAATTCGTCCCTATTTTAACGAAGTGACGGTAGTGAATGAAAATCGCATACAGTTTGCGTGCGGATTTTCCTCACTACCGTCACTTCGTGAAAACAGGAACGAATTATTCAATCAATCTCTCAATTTATCAATTTATCAAAAAAAGACCAAGCAATCAGTTAACCAAATAATCAATCGATCAGTCTACCAAAGAAAGAATAAGCAATAAGCCAACCATTCAATACATTTATCTAAGAACAGGAATAAATCAGCAAACCAATCACTCAAGTCTTAGTAATCAATCAACCATTTCATTAATAGAAGAATAAACGAATCAATCGATCAACTAAAACTTTCCTCATCACCTAATCACCCTGTCAATCAACTCATTATATTCAAACAGAAAAAACGATAGAACAATGACAGATTAGAATTTGCGTGAATATAATTTGTGTCATTCAATACAGCATAGAAATATCCTCTGTCTCCGTGATATACAAAATAGGGTGACGGCTCACTAAATCTACAGTGAAATACCAGTCATATAACAAACAACGTTTTGTAATGGAGATTGTTGACATAAACACCATTGCCCTTAAAGTTGGAATTATTTTCTTTAATTTTATAAAATAATTGTGACAATGTGGTTTATCCTTGATATATAAACTGTATATCTTCTCAGAACTTAATTGATCAATTTCTACAACTCTTTAGGATGATAGATGAGGTTCTAAGAAGACAAACACTACATCTTTCAAGCATAAATCGTATTGACACACTCATTGAAAAAAAGAGGTAAGAAACAAATATTTCATCTTTAAGGACAATAGTGGATATTTCCTTACAGTACAACAGGTGCATTTTAACACAAACACACGATACAACAAATTACACGCATAATATACATCGCCTACAAGACTGATAGCTAAAGTAAAAATATAATTGTCGCATTGCATCAAAATATATAAAAAGCTGTACACCGAGGCAAGGCATGTATATCTTAGGTGGCTTCAAGAGATATTACAGTGATATGCATTGTGATATTTACATGAACATACAATATATCTATACAACTTATATCAGGACAATAAATATACATAGGTCTATATTCACAATAGCCAGCTATGAATGAACGACCTTATCTCATATTTCTTTTCATATTAAATACATCTATTCATACATGGCATTCGCTAGTAAGACGTGTAATAGTGAAATGTTCAGAAAAGGGTAGAAATGAGTTGACGTAATGAAAATGCTTTCCTTTTGTTGTATTCTCAAACATACCTATTCAAGGTTCCCATAGAAATATGAGATCCAATTCGATGTCTTTCCATAACCCTTGTATTGCCTTTAGCCATGAAAAGATAAGTACCATTCTGGTATGGGTTGCGGCATTCAAGCGACATACTAATGACACGCAGTATGATATTACATGTTTATGATGGCCTCCGCCTCCTCTCATAATTTGCATGGCTTTCCAGAAGAATCTTTTGTCTATGACTTTCTAGGTTTTTTCATTACCATGGGAACCCTGCTATTTCAACTCTTGTAATCTCTTAAAATATTGTTAATGTTGTCGAAATCTACATTACGATAATTACTGTATATACATAAACGACACATACAATTTCTTCTTTATATCGACTTATAAAATGAGAAAAATCTTTTTACGTCGCTTTTACATTTTTGCATGCAGCACAAACCGTATTCATTTGTAAGGCAAATAATTACATTCAGTGCGATCATTAATTTCATTTTCTTGCGCACAATACGTCATTATTTTGGCTCACGTAGTACAGTGTAGGGAGACTCTGACTTTTCGGTACATACAATGAGTGCTTAATGTGCAGAGCAAACATTGAGTTGCAATCAGCACACCGCACATTTTACGATCATATTTCTTTTTACAGAAGGATTGAATAACGGGCTTGATTATTTCGAAGTTCTAATCATCAGGTCACCGCGACTGGTAAGGTGGTCGCGTTACTCGACCTTTTGTGAAAACTTGTCCCTTTATTCACGAAATGTCTACAAATGGTCTGGTTCAATCTATAGTCTAGTCCGACACTATGTGAAAACCCTACAGCAAATCTACGAAGGGTCGCGTCATTTCCGCTTTCATTTCACGAAAGGTCGTGACCACCCGACCGGACGCGATGACCCGATGATTCGAAGTAAGCCGAATAGCGTGCGACGGGCTTTATTCGCATTTGGGGCTAAAATTTCATTCATGGACTCGATTAGCGCAAGGAATAAGGCAATCGAAATGACGTCCTGTGTGCAATGGGCATTCAATTAGCAGTGCTATGTCAGAGTATACGCTTTCCAAAGTATTTTAATCAACACATTGTTTATCATCGAACGTGAATACAGCAATGGCCTCATTAAAAGATGAATATCGTTACACGCTCGAGAAATGACGTTTGGTCGGGAATTTTTTCTTTTTTTCATTTAGATGTGTCTTTTTCAGATAATGAACACGACTACACTCTTGAAACATAGGTATTTCCCTCTGATATTTATGAAAACGCTAGTAGAAGCGAATCCTCGAAATGTTCAGATTGCATGCATGGGAACATGTTTCTGGAACTTTTTGAGAGCACAGAATTACCTGATGACAAAAAGTAGTGTCTTCTTTGAATTTGCCACATATTAACGGCTCTTTTGTTGTTTAAGACTACGTATCTATTCCCTTCCCTAAAATGACTGCTTTTCCAATATGAAACTGGACGTACATATTTTGTCTCATGATTTCATGAAATGATAACGAAAACAAAATTAATACTATTTTGTTGCCATTCAGGGCCCCGTACTATTCCGTACTGTTTCGAACCAATGGAAACTTTACTTGATATTGACATCAATCGCAACTCTGCATAATAAGAGATAGGCGATTGTAACTTTGCTTTCATTAAGAGGACTTTCGATCAATTTGATCAAGATTTAAAGCATGTCCGTTGCTTGTTGATCAAATACAAACCTAGCAGGTTCTGATTTCACTTTTGCTATCATTGACCTTGATGTTGATGAATCGTATGTCAGTACGTCGGTTGCTATTGTTCGAGTTGACATTAACAACGCTCTCATGTTTCAACCCGCCAAAGAAATGGACCGACGTCATATCCGTTACCTTCGTGATGGCGCACTCCGAATTCCTCTTGCAACTCGACGTCGAGCCACTTCTACCGCTGATCAGCTTCTCAGCGTCTCTGCGGTACTTCTTGCCATTCGCCATCTTCCCCCCTGAGCTGATGGTGTTCCCGCGACCCATGGCCTGCGATGAACTGCGCTGCTGCTTCTCCACGTTGGTCGTGTGCTTCGTGCAACAGATGGTCCAAGATCGTAAGGCCTCAGGGTAGAGGGCGCACCGGAACAGGAATATAAAGAAGCCCTGGAGCGGATTGATAATGCACACCAGGTAGGTGAATACAAGGGTTGTGCCCTGGATGGCGAAGAAACCCAAAACCCAGGTAATCCCCAAGAGGAAAGTCACGCTAAACGCGCAGCCGATCTGTGTGCGACGGACGCGAATGCTGCGCTGACGCAGATCCTTCTTAGATGCGCACACTGTACGGAGAATCATGGAAAACACTATGAAGTTTGCCACGAGAAGCACGCAGCACGGACCGAGGTAGCCACCGTAGTAAGCAAAAGAATTTGACGTGGAGAGCATACATCTGTGAACGGAACAAAGAAATTAATTTAGAAATTACGTCGATTAATGGCAGAGAATTTCATATCTTGTACATAGTATAGTATTTAGTCCCTGAAAATTTCCAATGTGATTTGGATGGGCCTGGATACGACTCCTTTATAGAACAATGTAATAAAAATCTCTATAACTAGCTGATTTTCTACGAAGATTATTTTGAAGTTTTGATAAGCTGTTGATTTCACAGGGTAAGACACACGATATTTGAGAAAGTGTGAAACACTTTCTTCATCACGGGATGTTCTGTTCTGTCTTGTTTTCGTTTGTTTTAATGAAGAAAATTATTGATTCACCACCCCCTTGATCCTTGATGGAAAGTGAATGTTAAAAGCAAACACCTGAAATGTTTTAACAAACAAAAAATCGCACCTAGTTACGTGACCTGTGAAACGCGAACATCAGAAAAAAGTGATCAATACATAGTGAGTACCTGTTCGGATGTGTTCTTCTCGAATTACTCGAAAGGTCATTATTCTAAAAGCTCTCCTTCAACATTCAGACAAACGACACATAAATGAGGTTTTGACATTCTAAAGTAAAGAATGTGGATGGGGGAGAGAAAAAGATCAACTATTTTGAAGGAAAGTCGGCGCCAAATTGGAGAAAAAAAATTGAGAGCTACTCACATCTCATTGAGAGGTATCTTCCGATAGAGATCAAAATCCAGAGTTGCGGTGATGACAATAGGTACAACCGGCAGTCCTGTAAGTGCAAAGAAAATGAGTCTCTGGGTAACATTCACTGATCAAGTTCTGTGTACCCAATACGAAGCATGGTAACAGTATCCTCAGACATACGTATGTGTGAAAAAGCTTTGTCTTCTTCTATTTCAAATTCGATACGAAACCGGGTGGTCTCTGTATTTAAGCCTATGGCAAAAAGAACATTAATTAGTCAACGGAAATATGAGGAAATATTAAGCTTTAAGACAATGCACCTTACATCCAATACGGAGGATGGTTACAGAATACTCATCTCAGACAGTGTATGAAGATAGTTTTGTTTTCCTTTATTTCTAACTTGACAAGAAGTTTTAATATTACGCGTTTTTAGGACAACTAATACGAAGGATGGCAACGGAATCCTCAGATTCGCAAATTAAGAAAGCCTTGACTCCTTTTTTTTTAAATTGAGATTTATACGGATTTGTTACATTGGTATAAGACCATGAAGCATAACAGAAATTCGACACTATATTATCATATCATGGACATCATTTTCAAGAAACATTGATATCCTTAAAGACTTATTAATCTCCCTCAAAGATACGTTCAGTGCTGGTCATGTAATACGTTGTAAGAGAAACTGTTGGAAGTAATTAGGAGCGGTTGATTATGTAGGTAGTACATAATATGAGGTATTTTGTATATGCTGTGAGGTTTTTGGAAGGATCGAAATGAAAAGGTATTGGGTCAGCCTAAATCAAATGGACTGCACCCAGAAACGAGTATATGGCGCTACACAGATACGCACACACACACGCACGCACCCACAGACACACACACACACGCACCCCCACACACGTGTCCAACATTTCAGCTATTTCACGTCATGTTCAGAATATGAAAACATTTGAAGGGGAATACTTTTCAGAGGATATTTTTCCAAACTGACAACAACAAATTAGAAAGCTCACAAATTATTTTTTTAACCTTTACCAGATCTCAAACTTTGCTTTAAAAGACAAAGTTATACAATAATGGATTAAATAATCTAAGAGACGTAAGCAAGACATTTGTTATTTTCCACTTTTGCCTTTTTAAAGCGTCAAAGCACAAGTAATTATTACACTTGTTGCACATCTTTACAATTTTCTAAAATTATGTTTTTATTGCAGTTAGCTGAGACTCAATCATGAGCTCTGTCAGAATGATCGCAGCCAAGCTTCATAATTTATTGAGAAAGAAATCACACAAGAAACAATCAAAACAAAACAAACAAACGGAAACATAACGAACATTAAAAAACATGCGTAATCAGAAACAATATCAATTTAGACTCACCCCAAGCTACCACCGCTCCCTTTAAGACAAAATGTGTGGCGCTTTTTTTCTGGAAAACTTGAACCAAGGTACGGTACATATTGACTGCCTCCATGCCCATCCATAGAAACGTGGTTAACACAAAGTATTGCAGTAACATGGCGGTTATCTTGCAGCCCAGTCTGGTGTCTGTCACCATGGAGATGGTGTCAATAACAAAGGTGATGTTGAGGGCGAGGAGA
Source organism: Strongylocentrotus droebachiensis (assembly GCA_035222895.1). Lineage (NCBI taxonomy): Eukaryota > Metazoa > Echinodermata > Echinoidea > Camarodonta > Strongylocentrotidae > Strongylocentrotus > Strongylocentrotus droebachiensis. The sequence continues at coordinate 94,792 of JAVYIG010002312.1, forward strand.
GAGGTGCTGAGATGGATGAGGATCTTACCCGAGGAGGTGCGCCGCAAGATTCTAATGGAACAAAACATAAAAGGTATATTTATCCAATGAAAGATTTAAATCATAAAGACATCGGGGGCGGATCGGGGCAGATCCAGGTGTTTGTTATAAAAAGGGGGTGTCACAATTTTAGGTGGTTACTTTCAACGTTTACACGAAAGATCTTGGAGAAGCGAAAAGCAACAATTAAATTGAATTCTGATCGAAAGTTTGAAAGGAGGGGTACAACTTTTCTTTTGTGTTCCTAAGGTAAGTCACGTTGGCTTTAAAAGGGGGCACTGATCGGAAGCGCCACTCCCCTAAATCCGCCAGTGCATACATGACGAGGAAAAATGAGGTTAAGATGTTTGGTATGTACGTCATATTGCCATGCATCATTAGCGTGATTGTGAAGTATGACAGAAGGTATTCACTTTTGTGACAACTCGAAAATAGTCCTATTTTGTTTCGTCAAAAACCCTTTAGGCTCGTTGGCATAACTGGGTCACGTGCACAGTTGATGTGAGATGTAGATAAAGAAGGAAGGCAATGAGCCAGAGGAAAAATGTAATTTTAGGAGTTGGTTTGCCTGGAGGGATGTTTTAAAGAGAAGTATAGATTTGCGGCGAGGTTTCCTCACCCTGGAAAAAAGAAAAGGAAACTAGGGCCGTGAGAAATGAAATGTTTCAAATATATATCAACTGAATTACAGTGGTTTTAACGCCACAAGAAGAAATATGATCACTTTGTGTGATAACATTTTTTACCAATTGTTAACCAACCATGTTCTACTAACAGGCCCTCTAGAATATAACTCATTAATTTATATCACTATGGTGATGATGACGAATGTGGTATTGCACAGCGCTTTAAAAAGAGCTCATTTTTTTCAGACTAAAAAACAAGGGTCCAGATATACGTTTCTTTGTGATTCTTTTCTGAAATAAAGCCTGTATTTACTCTCGAAATAATTTGCATTAGGAACATATGGACATTTTTTTTCAATAATGATTGTCTCCACTGTCTTATGGCACGCTGTGTGTCTCAACACGCCGAGTCATTCAACACGGTATGGAGAGCAAAATGACGTGTTTTAAATCACATGAATTTACTATCATGAATAAAGTACCGTCTCGATATTGACCAGAAATGTCGCTCATGATAAGGCACAGTCGCATTATGACCTGTCGTTATAAGTTGTAGCCTCTTGTTTATTAATCGATTTCTTCACCCCACATAATTAGAGCACTTACAGTAGTTCCAATTTGATAAATCGTGTTTTCATCGTTAACTTTAACATTGTCACGACAGGTGCAAAAACTACTTAGTTCAGATAATCTTCGGGCTATAAAATCCATCACATCAATCATGATTACCATTCGAAATGCGATGGATGACTTCATGAGCAAGGCTTTATTAATCATCCATTATACCAAATGAAGCAAAACTGTGACCAAATTTGCGATAAAAGAATTCAACACGCATCTTAGCTTGCACCACACCCACGAGATCGTTGACAGACCGATAAGCGACGTAACAATGCTTCAATGTCCCCCAAAATGAAAATTTGCCTTGCTCATGAATTCTAATGGATGGGTCTTCCTGTCTAGATGATGCAGTCGGTTATTGTGTCTTGCTTTTTAAAAAGTTATCGAAATGGCCATTATAATCGTTGTCATACTCCTTATTCTATAACCAACAAACAAATTCTGTATGACTCAGAGTTTTATTTTTAGTGATCGATTTATTGCCATAAATTATGGTGTATCGAACGGGGTCAACCTTGACATACTCTTGCTGTTTGTTGGCTCCGATTACCAAATGTATAGTTATTGTCATGCAGAAATGCGATGTCACTTGAATTGTTGGTAATAAATGAATGTATGAATGACGGACATGTCTTATTGATCCACAAGGGAGTTTTCCCTCTAATCTCCGCAATACATGTTATGAACAGAAATAGACAATGCAAAGAAAGAAAGCTTATCATTATATGATTTTGTGTGTCCTCAATAGTTTTCTATAATTGAGTTTCTAAACGCACGTTATAAAACATTATAACTAGAATATTTCTTCTCCACATTTTGCTATATTTCGAAACTATCCTCACCTTTCATCTCCTTATCCCCATTTATTCATTTTCTGATAACAATTGCCTTTATGTTTTATTGACTTATAATACAAGTAAAACACTATTTTTGTTCATGTTGAGATTTATCAAGGTGTATGCATGTGAGTTTTAATTTAAAAAGAAATATTCTGATGTGTTTGATCCTTTAACACTTACAAAATATTGGGTACAAATTTGCCCAGCACGCGGTTAATTATGTATCCAACCAACTTTGGGCATCTTCTTCACCAAACTTGAGTAATACACTGTCAAATTAGGGTAAAAATATATAATAGTTGCTTTAAAATAGGCAAAATGATAGCGAAGTTGCATTTGTAAAAATGCTAGAGGTGACTGGATACATAGTTACCTTTATGACAGTTTTCTACCCAGTATATTTAAGCACGAATCAAGCTTTGCCTCGAAAAAAAACCCTCTCAAATTCAGAAAATTACTTATACCGTTTTACCAGTACTGCGCATTGACATGTAACTTCGGCCTCGTCATCTGCTAATGTTGAAGCTCTATTTATGAGGGGTTTAAGTGATTTCTTTTCTATTATCACACACGAAGTGCAATTAATACGTATGGATACACAACTGATACTACGGGTCAAGATGGATCAGAGTTGATTCATGAATCAAAATCGCCTTTTCATTTTCCCTCCTCAAATTGATCATCTCCTATTTACTGCTTTGAGAAATTCTTAACCGTTTCTATACCATGAAACAAATCTCGCCATTAATAGTTCAAGGTCATATCTATCACACGTATTAGGTTTAATTACGATCTTATTGACTGGGGTAAGTCTTTTTTTTAATAAAATGGAACAGTCGCAATTTCCTTTACTTTGCTTTGATAGGAGAAAATTATTACGAGGCACTCTCGCTCCGATCGGAAACAAAAGAAGATTTCGATGATTAAAATATCGTGATTAAATGGCACTCTACTAAAGTATCTTTAAAACGATATACAATGTCATAATTATAGGCCTATTATAATTATTCACATGACTGAATACAGGATTATATCATATAATTTGAACAATAGTAAAACAGTTCTCACAATATTTATGATTAAAAGAAACCCAGTTTTTTAACGATTTACAAAAAGAGTGTTTTTTAATATTTTGTTGTTATATGCACACACACATACACAAAAATCAAGATGCAATTAATATAATGAATATAAAACTGCTTTTGAATTTTGTAAAATTATCACAAATGTAATAAAAACACAAGCTTTTAGTCCCCATATTGTGGCGTTGTACTGTAGGCTTTTCATTGAAATTGCGAGGGCAGGGCAATGGGATCTTCGCTTTTGCTTTTTTCATTATCGATAGCCAACATATTAAATTGCTATCTAAAACCCACTTGCCTTTCTCGGATTTTGAGATATCACGGTTACATGTTCCTTCAGCCAAAGTATCCGACAAATTTATTCAAAATTGCTTTTAATGATTAACTAACTCTGTTCGCATTGATGTATATTTCATATGTATTGTAATTTGTAAGCTTATTTGTAATGTTTTTGTTTTGTTTAATTGTCTATCATTGTATTTTGTTTGTTATAGCGCTTAGACTCTCCGGTGGTACGTAAGCGCTTTATAAGCACCGTTATTATTTTTCTATCATGATTGATTCATATATGACGTCAGTATAGTCAGCAATCGTCCGTGCCCTACAGGGTTCCTTTTCAAGTGACGTTGCTAATTCGCTAATGACCTACTTAGTACATAAACTCATAACTTTGAAAACAAAATGTTTTTTTATTCACATATAATCATAAATAAAGAAGATAAATATATATTATAACTAGATGGAATTCTACTGCGCGCAGTCGAAAATGATGCCTCCGTTATAGAGCAATTTTACAAACCAAAACAGAAAAAAAAAATTGAATTCACGTTCAATGGTAATCCATTGACAGGTTCTCAGAATATTGTGATTACAAGCAATTTCTCATATACATATATGACCCTTTGATCTTTGACCTCATGACCATAAAATCTACTCAGTTCATTGGCTCTGCAAGATGTTCTGAGTTAAATAGTAATCCATCTGTCAGTTCTAATGAGAATGCGTTCACAAGCTATTTTGCATATATAATGGGCCCATGACCTTTGACCTTTGACCTTATGAACCAAGAATCTACTCAGTTCATTGGCTCTGCAAGTAACAAACATGACCTAATTTTGGCATGAATCCATCAATCGGTTCTTGAGATAACGCGATCACAAGCTGTTTTTGCATTCATAATGTGCGCTGTGGCCTTTGACCTTTGACCTACGTGCTCCAAAATCTAATCAGATTGTCTTCCTATGGTTATACACACTATCACTAAGTTTGAAGTTTAAATCTCCAGTGGTTCTTGAGATATCATGATAACAATCTCAATGTATGGAATTTTATAAGTTGACCTCTGTGACCCTTGACCTTTGACATACGTGCTCCAAAATCTAATCAGATTGTTTTCCTATAGTGATACACACTATCACTAAGTTTGAAGTTTAAATCTCCAGTGGTTCTTGAGATATCATGATAACAATCTCAATGTATGGAATTTCATAAGTTGACCTCTGTGACCCTTGACCTTTGACATACGTGCTCCAAAATCTAATCAGATCGTCTTCCTATGGTGATACATACTATCCTTAAGTTTGAAGTTTAAATCTCAAATGGTTCTTGAGATATCGCGCTAACAAACTCAATACAAGGAATTTCATAAGTTGACCTCTGTGACCTGTGACCTTTGACCTACGTACTCCAAAATCTAATCAGATCGTCTTCCTATGGTGATAAATACTATTCCCGAGTCTTAAGTTTAAATCTTAAATGGTTCTTGAGATATTGTGATAACGGTCAAACGGGACGTACGGACGGACGTACGGACGTACGGACGGACAACCCGAAAACATGATGCCTCCGGTGTCATAGGCGATTTGTTCCGTGCAGGCGATCGGTTCCTCCGGAACCGATCGCCTGGATATGTACCCGCCGATTTGTTCCGGATTCGTAGATTCGTTCCGCTAGTCACAGGCGATCGGTTCCGGCCAGGCGATTCATTCCGTGGAACCAATCGGCGGGATATTTAGCCGCCGATCCGTTCCGAATCTCATCGGAGAGCGTGCGTGCTCACGTATTATTGAATACACGCCATGGTACACCCCTAAAGCAAAATGAACTATTCTGGTCGGCCTTTGCAACCAATCAAACTTCTCCAAATTAGCTACACCAACGATTGCCAATTTGAGAACTTTGTATAGAAATGCAGATTCCCGTTGTTCAAATATGTTGATAATTGCGGCCAATGATTGACCACAAACAGTAACTATAGACAGCGCCGTCGCGAAGCGACGGGGACTGGGTGGTCTAGCAAAAAGGGCAGTTGTTGCCATAGGCTTAGTTTGCCTGTAAAAGCAGATGTCGGGGTGTTTTCTAATCAGGCCTTCTAATTTGGTTTGAATGCTGCTTTATATGATATCGTATTACGTCAACCACCTATTACCGGGCTTCATCACAGAATCTAATTATGCATGTGGGCTGCATGCATGATGTACATGTAGTTTAAATGAAAGAGATGCGGGGTGGGGTGGGGGGGGGGGCCGGGGTCAACACAAAAAGAAATGAGTGGTCGAGCTGATAATTAAGAAGGACCAATAAAAATTAAAAAAAAAGAAAAAAAGAGAAAGAAAATTCCTCAAGTAAAAGACGTGTCCGGCAGAATAAAAAAATAAAAAAAGAAAGAAAAACCCGACATATTTTGTTGAATTTTCAACCCTTGGTACTAGCCGACAAAAGTTAGTGTTAAACAGAGCCATAGCATAGTGTGTCTATACCCCCCCCCCCCATTCCGCTACATACAGTGGCAGATCTGTTGCGCCCCCTTGTTTGGAAACCACTAATTTCACGTACATTTTCACGTACATGTAGGCCTAATATCAGAAAACTATCGCCTGCCCCCTCCCCCCCGTTTTTCAAATTTTCGGGCTGCGCCCGGCCCCTATTTTCGAATCCTGGATCCGCCGCTGTAGTGCGCACCCTTTCCTTACTTATTCCAAGTGCCATTTTAATATCAATTGTCACAGTTGCTACGTGCACCTTATACTTTGACAAAGTGGCCCTTGTACCTTTTATGCATTTCCCTTATAAGCATGTCCTTTGAATCTGTGATGGGTGTCCCATCTGTAAGTTACACTTTTTTTTCTTTCCCTTTTTTTTAAAAATTAGAATACTTCAGTCTCAGAAAGGCCTCATTCTCTGAAATTTCAGATAATTTTCTCATTGCCCATGTAACTGGCCTGCATGGAGTGGTTATCTTTATTCTCATGTGCTTTCGATGTAGAAACTGTAAAGCCAGTCAGTGTGGTGTAAGGAAATACTTGTGATTAACTGATCATCCATAAAAAAATTAAAAAAGAAACCATGAGCCTGCATGCATGTAACGCAGCCCCCTCTTCTTGTTGTCACTCATCCCTTCCGGATAACTCCTATTCGCAAGAAACCTTTCGATGTTCCTGCAATCATCAACAAATTGCTCATCTGCCATTTTTTATGACTATCGCTCATACGTACGACTACGAGGTTGACCTACGACTACGATGACAATGAATGCTGAAGGTCGATGCTGTCGAAATTCACGTTGACGTTATCGAGTTCGCGCCCAGATCAGCATGCTGTGTCGCAATATATCGTGCCGAGTATGCACGTGCGTGCATGCATATGATATACATGTACTCTATGCGCATATACTAGTCAGTAGGTTATTTATTTATTTATTTTTCGTACCGCGCGCGGGTAATTCCGTACGAGGTTATAAACTTTATTATTAAGTAATATTTCAACAACAAAAATATTGGTTTTCATTCCAACAATAAATACAAAAGTATCAAGATAAAGCTAAAATTTATTTTTACCATGTTTATTCGACACAAGTAATAAAAATATACGCGATTATATAAGCAGAAACGTTCGGCCAATGTCGGATAAGAACGGCGGCTTTCGAACGTATCTGCGAACGAGTCGATCCAGTAGATTCGTTCCGCGGAACAAATCGGCGCGCCGATTTGTTCCGCGGAACCCGGAACAAATCGCCTACCACACCGGCACCACCTTCGGTGGCGGAGGCATAAAAATAAGGGTAGTTCTCAAATTAGAACTGTTTTTATGGTTGCAATAATTATTGTCTACACTTTAGATTTTGGTCTTAATTTAAAAGGAAATATGAGTTAGACATTCGCAAGTCCTGACCTAGGACAGTGTTAGATAGAAATCTCGAATAGTATCATTTGACCATGGCTTTCATTGACAGCTGTCTATCCAAAACACTAATATATGTTTTGAGGCAGCAAAATTTCTGTAGAGGTCAACAAACTTAGATTTCAAACGAGTTTATTTTAAGACAAATAATTCTTTGCTTTCAAAAGAATCAGAATGTGCATTGTGCTACCCAATTATTTTACATATTTATGTCTTCATTTGAGCTCTGTTTTAAAATAAAATGTTAGTGTGAGTCAATTATTGGGAGTTCCCTGGGATACTATACAGTAGGCACTTGAACACATTAAGTTCGAAACAACTGAATACTTTATAATAACCAATTTCTGAAACATTTTTCAACCGATTTCATGATACCAGATCCAAACAGTTATTGTGCAGAACGCTATAGTGGTCACGTGATGACGGACTTGCCAAAGAACAGCGATTATAGCTGAAGCAAGGGCCTCCGTGTTGAAATAAAATGTAATGACATGAATGAAATAATCCACATTCCTACTTTTGGCTCTTCTAATGACATTTAGATCGGCTTTTGAGTAATATTTTTCTTTCCCAAAATTTAAATCGCACAAAGACCCATTCACACTTAGAATGAATAAAATGCACCGTCCTATCAAAACTTGAGACTAATTTATTTGATGTTCCAAACCAAAAGAGCGTGATTACGACAAATATTCATACCTTTGCCGCCTCTCTATAGCAGCTAGGTTAACATAACGAAAGACCACTATTTATGAAGCGGTGTGGAGATATCATTTCAAGGACAATGTATCCAAACGTTCCTCACTGTTACCACATGTTAATGACCACATAAACCATATGTGATATCATAACCCAAGGATTATAGGTGCTGACATTTGGCTTAGTTTTTTTTTTTTTTTTTTTTTTAAATAATTTTTATATAGGTAATCTCTATACTCTCATACGAGAAAAAAGAAGCAATTGCTTACTCTCAACCATTCAACAAGATAATCGCTAGATAAAATAAACAGTATTGTAATATCCTCAGAGATTGGATGAAAAGAGAATATGAAGAATGGCCAACATTATATAAACAATACAATACATAATAATCTTTCAAGGATGGGAACTTTGATGGATCGTCATATATTTATCATAGCACATATAGATGAATGTAAACGACTAAGCTGTGGTATACAATTACTTAAAGATGGAGTAGGTGATGATAGAAGCGACAAACCAGAAGACGGAGCAAGATATGAATATAAACCATATAGAGCCATCATATAAATTACTTAAAGCTATATTAAGTAATGATATTACCGACAAGCCGGAAAACGGAGAGAGATATGAATATAAACCATATAGAACTATCATATAAACTTACCTGAAGATGGAGTAGGTGATGATAGTAGCGACAAGTCCAAACATGGAGCACGCAGTGCCTAGATGAGAGATGATCTGAAGAGGGAGATGATGCTCTTCAGGGATCGCCTCAGAATACCCAGTGTCCTGAATAAGAAACAAATGAAAAATAATGATATTGATAATTTGAATTCTAGATAAGAAAATAATGATTTGTACAGAAGCGCATAATTTCTCCAAATAAATTACATTTGTTGATTATTTCTTTTAGTTCAATCCAGTTTTCATTCATTCTTCAATACATATCTTTATAAAAAAATACACAGCAGCATTAGCATATCATACATGGCATTTCCGAAAGTAAAATACAAATTTTATATGAATTCATACAAAATAAGAAAAAAGGGACAATAATTTCTGATATGAATTAGTTGATATACATGTAGGTGACTCCCCTGTTTTTATGTAATATTTGAACTAATTTCTACAGCGTCATGCATGCATCCGCTAGCAAATATGGTTCTTCAGTTCTGAATATAATTGTGACTAGTATAGACGTATCTGATAAACTAATCGGTAAGTTAACAGGTAAAGATGGGAGGGGGAGAGAGAGAGAGAGAGAGAGAGGGGGGGGGGGGGGAGCGAGCGAGCGAGAGGAGGGGAGGGGGAGAGAGAGGGGACAGTCGGCCGAACGCCACTTGTCTGATCGACATTTGACATACTGCAATTATTGTTTTTACCGTCATCACAAGATAAAATAATGTAACATTAAACAACCGCCATTCAGAGAATCCAAAAACAAGCTGCATTTGAACTTGGCTTCCATTAGCTATTAGCTATGGTGAATTGACTATTTCTGCTATACATCTTTTAACATCATGCTCTCATATCCAATGTAATCCGTTAAATCCATTTAGAGGACATAACATTTAAATATTAATTGCATTAGTTAGATGGTAATGAAAATATACTGCGCTCCAAATATTAACATACATCTTGGAAAAAATAACAAAGACTAATGAAAAACAAGGTTGTTTGCTGGATTGCCAATCATAATGAACATGCTCTTTTAATGTACATCGATTGTGTAGAGTGCGAACACCATTAAGATTTAATGTATAAATGTATACTCCAATATTTCACCAACCTTCCACTAATGAATCATATATTGTAAATAACAAAGACTATAATGGAAAACAAGGATGTTTGTTGGATTGACAATCCTAATGACCTTGATATCTTAATGTACATTGATTGTGTATAGTATGCCAATACTTTTAAGATTTAATGTATAAAATGTATACTCCGAAATTTCATAAAACCTTTCACTAATGAATCATATATTGTTTTTAAATTATCATTCTTTCTTGATAGCACCTCTGATTAATTAGGCAATTTCCTTTAATGAAATCTGCTGTTTGGACTGTTAAGAAGTGTAGGGAGTCCTCTATTCCTAATACAATCATTAACATGGGAAAATGGGAACTTTTTTTAATTTTGTTTTTTACAGTGCACTGCCAGGAATTAGAATATCAGTGTAAAAAGTGAGTGTAATGTTTCACATATCATGCATATTTGTTTCGTTACTGTCTCATTTCGGCATCAAATTGCGAGAGCAATGATTGTAATAGAAATTCATGGTCATTTCATGTTACGCTGTGCTATAATTACATAACTCATGCATCCTCGCAGACGCAGGGTACCAATCCACATTACAACCGTTTCCCGTGTGTACACAGATCGTGTACACAATAAAATTAATTGATAAAAACCACCAAACTGCACATTCTTCGCAACATTTAGCGCTCTAAAATAGATAATTCTTTGCTTTAGACGCTTCATAATCGCTCTTTTCTTATTGATGGCTCAAATACAACAGCCAGAGGCTCAAATACAACAGCCAGTATCGACCTTTAAACAACCCCGTTATAAAACAGAGTTGTTTGTTCTCCCATGCTCATGTTAACATTTGCAAGTCCATTTTGGAGAGTGGAGAGGTAACTTACATGAAACGTATACACCCAAATAAGCTGTATCCACGAGTTATGTGATACTCAAGGGTTATTACTACTAGTATTAGGTACATGGATACCGATAACTACAGTGTATATACTAAAAGCGGTCTATATATGCAGGAAAAGTATTTTTATCCGAGGCGCCAAGTCTCAGTCGTACATGTAGGTCAGTGGCATCGTAACCGGGAGGTCCCGGATTCGAAACAAGGTCGATGCACAAGTGCCCTCTTTAATTTGGTTTTGACCCTCGATTACCAAAACCCTCGGAAAGAAATTTAATCCGTCGGTCCACTGGTTGCTTATCTACATGTACAAGCATGTACTTGATTTCTTAGCAGTCAGTTAAAATAAATAATTATTATCTTTTTTTATGGAGGCACTTTAACATACAGTCGCTAGGCAATGCCTATATCCAATACCTGTTTGTCCGTAGACCCATTCAGTTGTCATTATCTTCATACATTTATTGTGATGTGCGACCGGACCTCAAGATTGCACTGGTAACCTGATCTTTTTAAGATAAAACTTTCATCAAGAAGGGATTTTTTTTTTCTCTCTCTCTCTCTAAAAAAAAAGCTGCAACTGGTTGGAATGGTTTATGTTTATTCAAATATCGGTGGACCTCCTCATATACGTTTTCTTGAAGATGCTAAAGATTACAGATATAAGCCTTTTCCCGGAGTTATTATTATGACTATCATGTCGTACTCTGCCCTTGATGGATAATAATCTGCGAAATCAGATATGCTATCAACCCGTAATCTATTTCAGAATTAGTATCCGTCAAATTTCTAGCGCTGCGGCACTTTCGCAATAAAAAAATAGATCTGTCTTCCCCCTTATTTAGATGCAATACAGATAATAAAATAAGAAGTTAATAGACTTGGATTTCTTGAACTATTGACATTTGGACATCTAGCAGGATTATGAATTTCGGTTTTTATATCAAACTCTGAATTCTTTTTACTGGTGACATTTTAAGAAAACAAATTTGTCTCGTCCTACTTAAGATTACAAGTAAATAGATATGCATGCATAAGTCAAGTAAAATAAAATTAGACAACAAAATTAGTATAAGAGATTAAGATGAGAATAAAATGATTGTATATACAATAATTATACTATGATTCCAAAGGATTTATTTTGGTCTCCCCTAGACAGGCAGAAAGAAGGGAAGAATGAGATGGAAAGAGGAAACTGGTGGGAGGGATAGCGACTGGGGTGGAGAGTGAAAGAGAGAGGAAGAGAGAGAAAGAGAGAGAGAGAGAATCATTTTTTCACCGCAACATGAACTGCGAAAAGACGAAGATATATTAAAAAAGTTACGTACTCGTCAGAACTACATGTATGATGGAATACAGTTGTTTTACATTGCTTCAAAAAGTGATATATTGGAGTGATGATAATGGCAAATACTCGAGATTTAGTTTAAAAGATAAAATGACGATATGTATTAACGAGTGATAAAGAGATAGCAGACAATTTTGAAACGGAGAATGGAAATTTAGTTGCAGGTGGATTTCGCAAAAAAGGGCCTTATCAAGATTTCGTTTATATTTGTTGTAGTCCTACACCTACTATACGCAAGCGTTCGAAGGATAACCATGACAGCAAAAGTTCCATGCAGTAATGAAATGCGATAATCATTTACTCTTTCAGGCCTTTTTTCTGTTTACCTGGGACATGGCGGCAGAAAACCAATAATTACCCTGACCATAGTCGATGAGGTATGCCTAATGGTCGTCCAAACCTCCGTGATTAATTAATAATGAAGTATGATCCACAATATTGTATTGGGATTGTTGACTTGGGAACTAATCCGACGCCAGTATCTCGACTCATGGTAAGCACTCAATCTCTATACTAACAAGAAATTAATGAGAGAAACGGGGCGGAATTAAAATGTTTCCATTGATTTATCAAACCTTAACATTCAATCAATGCCCTGGATTCACTAACGTTTCCTACTAACTATATTATATCTGATCGTGTTTGGTGTATTGGCTGTATATCATGATATAATTAGTAGGTCACATTAAATACTCTACACGAATCTATAGTCCCGAAAATACAGTTGAAAGGAAGTTTTTGATTTGTTTATTTGTTATGAAGGAAGGGTGTACTTGCAAAACATAAATCAACTTGAATGAAGAAATAACGAATGATGAAAATGGATATGAACGGTAGTTCAAGATCTGGTATGATCAGTCGTGATCTACGGAATTTAAATTTGACATCCTTGATCAAACCCTCGAGAATGAACCTACACTGCGTAGCCGAAATATTGCTTAGAGGTAACACATCACAGACCTACGCCATAATTTCGATTGAAAAAAATTCTGAGGTAAAAAAACATTTATATTCACTGACTAAAATGCAATACCATCTCAGGCCAAAATTTTTGGCGTGACCGTGCATTACTCTTTACATAAATCATCATTATCATCAACATCATTGTCTTAATAATCAGCTGTAGCAGCAGCATTATAATCGACAACAAAAGTATCAAACTTTGATGAGAACATAATATTACAACAAGATATACATTTGAACAGTGAGTATGATATAATATATCTGCCAAAAAACAAGACCATTAATCCTCCTATCCAAACGTAACTTAGTCGGGAAAGGGGAACATTTTCAAATCAATTTAAAATTTAGAAGCAAAGCTAGTAAGAAAATAAAGACACAAACGGATCACTCACCAAGATGACGGCGAAGTAGGTGAGATGATTAGATGAGCAATAAGTCGTATTAGATTCAGATGAAATATCCTTTAGCCCATGACGTGACCAAACTTTCTCTAGATGGACCAAACCATGCCAATAAAAAAATGAAAGACTTTAATTAGTAAGATTAAATAGATTAGCAATCTCAATAGTTCAAAGAAGATGCCTGTCAAAGAGTATAGCCAAGATGTTACACTTCATTACATTTTAATAATAATAATAATAATCCGTTTTTTTATATAGCGCTCAATACACCGATCCAGAGGTTAACATGAATAAATAAAGCTTGGTTTTCCAAATTACATAACTTGATGATAAATGAAAGTCGATCATAATATCTAAACTTGTGTACTCATGGGAGAGTTTAATTAAACTGACGTACTTGGAGTAAAAAGGGCGTTAACTCATGCATTTTAGCACAGAGCTAACGTTCTTTCAGCTCTGAACATCTTCAAAAATATAGAGATTGTATACTATTAAAGGAATGCTCATAATTTTCCTTTACTTATTCGTATAAAAACATTCTATAAAACCATTTCATCGTGATGTCGAAGTACATGATGTATGACGCTCAAATTATGTTCTCTCCGGTGCAGAGATCTGTTTGTTTGCACCAAATACTCCATTTAATCCAATTTCAACACATAGATAATTACATTAAAGAGTGTATTAATCCCCTTTAAACCACACCTACTCCCCTTTAAGCAATGTTTGAAAGGTGGTGATTTGATTTAGCTCGGTACATACCCGAATAAACCTGGTTTTGAAGGTTTTTTTGTTTAATTATGTTCGAAAAATACATTACAGAGGGTTCTAGAGATGTGGGTGATATATTCATACTTTTGCTTTCAAATCAAATGGAGGAACTTTTTTTCTTTACTTCACATCAAATATTTATGATTAAAAAAGTTTCAGGGGATTTCATTGAAATACATTGTTAGTGTGAAATGTTGAACATATACTGTGTTGACACGGTCATTAAACATAAAAGTGACCTTAGATAGAATTACAGAAAATACGCACTATTGTAACGACAGAGATTCTTTGGTGTTTTTTTTTAGAGCGGGCACCATGTGAACACAATGTACCATGTGAACACAATGTGTTCCGACTATAATGTGTTCACACTGTGTGACACAGTATGACACACTTAAACCATGAAGAGAATAACAGAGTGTGTGTACCACAGAGTTTTCATACAAAGGATTCGGATTTGTTTTAGAGTGTGCATTATGTGAACACATCATGTTCTCACCACAGTGTGCGCACACTGTGTTCACATCGTTTTCTCACTGTATGAAACAACATGATACACTATATGTTCAGATATTTCAGATCATATGCCTATATTTTGTGTTAAAAATGGCTCTGTGGTAACTTCTGTCAAGAGAGATGGACAAGTTATGAGGCGGTCAATAAATGATGAAAGAATCTCAAGGTTCAAGCAACACTTAGCTGAAATTAATTGGCAGGCTCTGCCTTCACTGGAAGGCGTCAATGAGTCATATGAACATTTTCTACAAATATTTCTGGAATTATATAATTTATGTTTCCCATTAATTGAAGTATCGATAAAAAGTAAATGTAAAAAGCCATGGGTAACTCGTGGTTTATTGAAAACAATAAATCATAAACATAAGCTTTATGGTAGTTATGTCAAGAGACCAACAGCTGAGAATAAAAAGAAATATATCGATTATAAGAATGTCTTGGTTAATACTCTTCGTATAGCCAAGCAAAAATATTACAATGATTTGTTCCACAGTGTTAAAGGTGATATTAGGAAAACTTGGTCTCATATCAATGAATTGTTAGGTCGGTCAACTAGGCATTCACTCCCTCAAGAGATGGATTTTAAGGGAGTACTTCTTTCTTCTGCCAAGGATAAGGCTGAAAGTTTTAATAAATATTTCATTGGATTACCCATGAAAATCAGTGCAGACATTCCTCAAGTACCACAATCTTTTCAAGATTATATGAAACAGTGTGATGATAATGCGTCAATGTTTCTAAAACCAACTTCAAAATCTGAGATCATCGATATTGTGTTGTCTTTGAAACCATCTAAATCTAGTGGTTCTGATGATATTTCACCTAGAATTATAAAGGAGTGCATTCACCTTTTTATTGATCCCTTGTGTAAAATCATGAATATGTCTTTATCTCAGGGAGTTGTTCCTGATAAACTCAAGGTAGCTAAAGTAGTACCAGTGTATAAAAAATCTGACCGTAAAAACGTCATTAATTACAGGCCAATAGCATTGTTACCAATCTTTTCTAAAATTCTTGAGAAAATAATTTATAAACGCTTAAATGAGTTTCTATCTAAAAAGAATATCTTGATTCCTCAGCAGTGTGGTTTCCGTAAGCACTTCTCCACACAAATGGGTGTGTTTAATTTATTAAGTAATATCATAAAAGCTATTGATGGAGACAAGTATTGTTTGGGGATATTCTTAGATCTATCTAAGGCGTTTGATACTATTGACCATGGCATCCTCCTTAGGAAACTTGAGCATTATGGAATACGTGGTGTAGCATTGTCTTGGTTCCAAAGCTATTTGTTTGACAGGACACAATTTGTTGTGGTGAATGGTACTAATTCTCAACTTGCTTCTATTAAATATGGTGTACCTCAGGGTTCTGTTCTTGGTCCCCTGTTGTTTCTGATCTATATAAATGATATAATACACTCATCAACATTATTCTCATACTCACTTTTTGCTGATGATACCAGCTTGCTGTTGGCTGATAAGAAGGCTGAAGATTTATTACTAATTGCGAATCAAGAGATTCAGAAACTGTATGCATGGTATTGTTGTAATAAGTTATTGTTGAATGTTCAAAAGACCAAATGTGTTATTTTTCGCTCCAAGGGTAAAAAGCTTCCAGATGGCATTACTTTTCTTAATGTTGGAGGCCATGATGTTGCGCTTAGTGAAAATGTTCAGTTCTTAGGGCTAACCATGGATGAGCATTTATCTTGGAGAAATCATTTAGATTATGCACAAAGTTGTCCCGTAGTGTAGGTGTCATTTTTAGATTAAAATTTATTTTACCTGAAAGAGTGCTGATAACATTATATAATAGTATTATTCTTCCTTATTTGACATATTGTAATGTTGCTTGGGGAAACACTTTTAAGTCATATCTTGATAAGTTGAGAGTATGGCAGAAGAAAACAATACGGCTTATTACTAATTCTTATTATAGACATCCAAGTTCTCCATTGTTCCTTCGACTAAGAACGTTACCACTAAGTGGACTTGTGTCGTTCAATTGCATATTGTTTATGTTTAATCTTAAGTCTATGCCTCATGAATGTACGTTAAAAGATTTATTCCGTCAGAACTCGCAAATTCATAATTATAATACACGTCAAAGGTGTCTTATTCGACAGCCTTTTGCAAGAACAAATGTCACTCTGACCTCTTTCCATATCTCTTGCATTAAAGAATGGAACAGTCTGCCTGATGATATAAAAAATAGTACAACTCTTTCTAGGTTTAGAAGTTTGTCTAAAACGTACCTGCTTGAAAGACTGACATAGTTTTTATTCGCATCATAGTAATTTCTCATTCTGAAATGCTTTTTGACCACTAAGGACCTACTCGTCAGTGTGTTTGCTGTGTATGGTGATGTGCGTGTGTGGTGTCTGTGTGTGTGTGTGTGAGAGTATTTGTATGTTCTATATTCTGTAGCTTAGTATTTTCATCCATTGTATAATCATACGTAACATTCTTTTTACTGTAAATGTATGTATTTTGTTATAGGGCCCCGCTCACAAGCTTAGCTTCTAAAGGGGTCCTAAAACCGTTCAGTTTATGATGTAATCAAGTTAGAATATGTTGATTGATGTACTATTACCAGTCTCTTTTTTATGTAACAGATTATATCATGCTTTGTATGGTTTTGAATAAAATGAACTGAACTATCGCCATAGACAGAATCACATAGTGAATGTACCACACTCTAATTACATAAAGAAGTTCGAATACTTTCATAATGTTGACCATCTGTACACACTATGTTTCTTACGAAAACAGAAAACATATGTGTAATCAAGTGCAAATCATATAGGCCGATGCAAACTATTACAACCAAACCTATGCTTCTACACATGACTTGTATGTTAATAAATATCAATGAATAGAAATTAGAAAAACATCCAAATACGATTATGGCTGTAGTCTACAAACTTCAACAAAGTCGTATATAATATATCGTGCATGAATAACCTTATAATTAGAGGATAGATATATATTTCAGTCCTGAACTATTCTGATGCACTCAAAATGATATTGAAAGCCAATCATCTTGATTGCGATCTCATAGCCCGGAGGACAATAAAAAGACAGATCACACTCCATCTCAACGATAAGACCAATCATGTTAATCATGTTAAACTTGTATGCAATCATTGATTGATATGAAACCTATGCGGGGACGATTATTCGGTGGTCTGGAATTTCATCCAGCCAGTGGGCATATTGTACAGAATGAAATAAGATACCATGCTTTCGTGATGGAAGGAATCAAGCAAAGTAGGACATTTAAAAAGGAAATATTACATCTTATCATAATTATGTACTCACCGGCAGCGTTCCAGTAAACACAGGTATAATTGTTCCCATCCTGAAAGAAAAGAAAGACATTGAAAAGGCAATGAAATTGAACAGATATGCTAACAAAATTCTTGATACACCTAAATACATGTTAAGTAATATTTGTTTTGTGTTTGGGGGGTAAATATTTGTTTGCATATGCAACTCCATAGGAAAACCCATGATTTCAGGGCACTTCGCATTTTTTCTCCGTGTATCTTGGAATGACCATCCCTTTGTGAACAGGCATTCTGTTATTGTCCTCTAATTTGTTAGCTACCCTAATTGTGAGTAACCGCTTGATTTACTAAACGGTATCCATAGGCAACAAATACAACAATGACCGTAATCAAATCACGAAAAGCAATGGCGTAGCATGGGCAGTGCATTGGGAGGGGGCACCAGTCTTTAGTCTACTAAATCAGCGTGTTTAAACTTATTTAGTCGTATAAATAAACGCGTACGGGCACATTTTTCTAACCAACTTCTAACCAAAGCTCACTGTCATCAAATTATATTGGCAAAAAAAGGAAAATCACATTTATTCGGTAGATTAGCTTCATTAACAACGTAATCAAAAACCTTGAGCATCCGTTGCTTTGACTTTCAGCGAGCCAAATTGGCTATTCATACCCGACTATGGGTCGCCGATGATCATAATATGAACGTAAAATTTATAATTACCCTCTGACTAAAAATGTCAAATTATGCTATTCAGTAATTATTACTCAAAATTGAATTCAAATCCAATATCCACATTCTTCGGACTTCGGGATCGGAGTATATTCAATAATATCCTTTAAACAATGCTATAATTGAGAATTACGGTGGATTTTACTTTGAAATGAACATTAATCAGATCATTTCCCCCACTTTGGTAAATTACGTCAGTCAGTTACTCACATGAGAGATAATGCAAAGAGATGAAAATGGCCAAGAGACCAAACAGAAAGGCCCTGCATTGTCCAACTATTGGATAGGCCTATATACCAATAATGGTATTACCTTTATTTACCAAAGTTCCTCATGTCAAAGCAGATCACTGAATTAAATAATTCTACACAATTATATATCGGTAAAATTAATGTAATGTATCCAAAATATCAAGATTGGCCTTCATCCATTTCATTTTATATTGCGTAAGGACAAGGAAGAAATTGTTTGATCTCTGAATGTTTGATTCTTGTACAAACATTTGCACTTCTTCAATTAAGATCTTTAGATATTCATACATGAGTATGACGAAACTGTCGTTCCCAGAAATATCAGCTTTATCTGGTTATCATTCCAATTCAATCAATAACGTGGGTGGCCAGTCACAAGTCTTGTTGATCTAAGTACATCAATGAAAGATTTTGAGGCAATCAGGGAGATTAAACGTTCTTATTTCACAGAAAATCAAATTTATCTGTAAATATCGATGAGATGGATAATCATTAATACTTGCTTGTGCGTCATAAATGAGCAAATAAAGCTCCAGAAATTGATTGGGTGATTTCTTGAAGTGCAGGAGGTATACTTCACTCATAGTGAATTATGGAACTTCATAACATGTATCTGTCAATTGACACAAGGCGGGGGAATGTAGGTTAAAATGACGTCATCAATTAACGCTAAAAGCTGTCGTATTTACACGATTTTTCGACTGATCCCTCGAGGAATTCCATGCCTTGATCAGATAAAGAGGGAGTGGGTGAGAGAAAGAGGGAGTGGGAGATGGGCAGAAAGAAAAGAAAGGGAAAGAGATAGGGAAGATTGTGGTGAGAGGAGAAAAGGAGGGAGAAAGTAGAGGGAGGAGAGGAGGAGAGCGATTGCCAAGCGTGGACAGAAATGAAGTACAGAAAGTGAGAGAAAGAAAGTGAGTGTGTGAGAGAGAGAGAGAGAGAGACAGAGACAGAAACAGAGAGGGAGAGAGAGGAGGGAGGGGGAGCTGAAGAAGGGACTGTGGGAGAGTGAACGAGCAAGACTATAGAGAGAAGGAAAGACAAGGAGGTATTTTGTAGATAATATTATGATAGAGAAAGAGAATTATATAAAGAGAAAGAGAGAGAGAGAAAAAGAGAGAAAAAGAGAAGAGAGAGAGTGTGCGCGTGTGTGTTTGTGCGTGTGTGTGTGTGCGTGTGTATGTGATGGAGTGAACGATGCGAAAGAGAGAGGTTGAGAGAGAGAAAGAGAGCGATTGCCAAGCGTGGACAGAGTCGTGAAACGATCGATGTTCCTTATGGCTATTAAATAAAGCACATTCTTCCAGTGCAACCTACATTCACCGATAATGAATTGTCAATTTAAGGAGCGTGAAGGCAATTAAAGGGTGAAAATAGTCCAAAGTAAGAGAAACGACGCCAGGACAATGGCTTTTGGGATTGATGAAAGCATTCCCCTAGACAGTACCCATCGTCTAAGCGATTTAAGATATTAATGAGCAATATTAAGATGCTCGTTGGTGAAATATGGACCTGTGTGTATCCCTCTCCATAGAATTTTGATAGTCATTACCGGTACTTCATGACTGGCAGTATCCATAGCTCATTTGGACAATTTTTAAAGCTACAAGACAAATATTATTGTTACGTCCTTCACCATTACAACCACTTCAATCAAAATTAGTTTTATTTACGGGAACCTATAATCTACAAGCTCAGCTTTTTAATAGGTTCCTCACATTTCACCCTGTATAACCTTCTATTCAATAAATTAATTTCGACGTCTTTTCAAAGAATTAATTATATAATGAGACACTTTTAGTATATTTCATATTATATTCTAATCTTGTCAATTATGTGAATTTTTTTTGTGTGAAATGTGAAACAAATAAACTTGAAACTTGAAAAACTTGAAACTTGAAGACAAAGTTACGTATACCTGAGTGAAAGTGATGAAATCAAAGCTAGGAATTCAATGAAATACTTTGATTACATCGACTGAAAAAAGATAATATCCTAAAACAGTCTATTGTATATACACGTAATATCCCCAAATTATCAAGCCGTTGCTAATGATAAGACGTTTAGAAAGCAAACTGAATGCGGGTGATTTCAGTAGATTATTGATATTAATCATATTACGCTATTCTAAATCCATGCTTATAAAACAATGAGCCTCAAATAAAATTCATCGGTTTGAATAATGATGTCTCACACAACGAAGTCAGTATTTTTTTAAATAATAGCAGGTTTTACCGCAGACGTATATGGAATTTATTAATAGACGTATAGATGAAACATTGACACTTTCATTTTCCTGAATTTCAGGCTAGCCTAAAAAGGGACATTCAGTCGAAGGCCATTAATCAATACCATGCGTACATAAACTCGGCCGTGGCATTCTAAAAATCATTCACAAGATCAGATGTTTTGGCACCTCATGTCGAAGTAAAATCGAAATAAACACCCGCCTATGTTGTCTTATCGTGCGACTCTTTATGTATGAATCTATAGAAATCCTTCAACCCGCCGCCATGACAATATCATGAATAAACTCATGAATCAATAGATGGAAATCAATACCACCTGTCCTTCTTTGTAAGTTGAAATCATCATTTCATAAAATATAAAGGAATGTGAATAATACTAGAACGGCATCCATCGGTACTAAGCCTATAAACTGAAATGAAGTGAAAGGTGTTTCAGCTTCAAAACTTACAGGACGTAACAATGGCATGTACACGTAAAGTCATTTTCATGTTATAGCCGACCTCTTCGAAACGAAATATATTTATTTAACAAAAACAAAAGTTTTGTATTCCTTGTCTGAAAAACCTTCAAATTAACGGGTAAAAAGTGTTTTTAACATCAATGTGAACATGAAAGTTATTTGTAGGTAAATAGTTTCACAAACACGATATACATTACATTAACATGTGGGATTCTTAATTGTTCACACATTTTCTTTCTCTTAAAATCTCAGTAACGCTTCTTTCTCTTATTTCCTCAATGTTGGAACTTGTGTGAACTTGTGAGAGCCAGTATACAAGTTATTTCATAAGGTGGAATGATAATATTTTTATGGTATTCAAATGGCGTAAAGAACCTTTAACTTCACATTTGAGTTTTTCAATGACATCATCACAAGTATTGCTCAATTCTGACCCATCCACACAGCAATCTTCAAGAGGTTGCCTCTCAAACTCAAAGATGGTTGGAAAAGACAGATATGAATATCCTTGTACACTTGGACCAAGGCAACCATCTCAAGGGGGAAGAATCCATATTAAGGATGTCCTGTACACGGTGTTGAGGTAAGCCTAAACTAAATAAACACACTCAGCACACACCACGACAGGTTTTATCGCCAAAATATTCAAACAATGCCACCGCGGCGAAAAACATCGCGCTTCCAAACTTTTTACCTTCCCGTCTGTCTCTCTTCCTCCCTCCCCGTCTCTCTCTTTCTCTCTCTCCCCTCTCTCTCACCAATTTGTTCTCTCTGAAGAAGCGACCATTTGAGAAAGTGGGATGCGAGCATTGTTAGCACTTGGGATGACGGAAGGAATTTTCAAATTGAATATCGTCAGAAGAAGATTCCAGCCCAATTTGACCTTCTAATATGCAAAGACGAATTGGAAACAAAATATCAGCACTCCAAAAGATGGTGCTTTCAAAGTGATTTATAGATATCAATTCATGATAAATTAACCTGTATAAGTATTTCGGTGTAAAGTTATCTTCTTTTAAATCGATGCCAACTAAGCTTGAACGTATTACAGGGAATTAGTGCCAAATAGTTACACAAGATTTGAGGTTTGATAAGGTTAAATAATTAAATAATAAGTGTTCAACACTATTATTCAATATAGATACATAGATTGAGAACGATTACACCATCTGCCTATGTGCATGGAGAGGCCGGAGCAGACTATATGCAACATCTTCTATTAGCCTGCCCCCATCTTCAAAACCCTTGCACCCAAGAAGATCTGAAAAGCATTGACCCCTTGTGCGATGCAATGCATTTAAAACTGGATTAGGACAATCTAATCATGACTGAATGTTGTGACGTAGTGACTCGTTGAGTAGAAGGTACATAGATCACATGATTCATCGCCCTCATATCCGCAAATAATCTTTGCATACCAACGCCACGGGATATACTCTATCGACTCCAAAACATTGTTTACAATAGTCAAATTCGTTAAACAAAACATTCATTAAGGGGTTACAGAGAAAACAGCAGGTACTCGAATGAAACTGCTATTTTCATATTCATCCATGAAATCAATGCAGTTCATTTCAATCCACGATGACACTTGAATTGGAAATATATTACAACATCAGCTTCTTCAAATGAAGTTAAAAGCATTCAAATTCAGATGGGATAATGGAACAACATAGCGCATGTGAATGTGAACTCTGTATGATATGGTATAGTAACTATTGGCATATCTAAGGTAAATGTAAACTCATCGTGTTCGGTAAAACCTTTTAATCTCGTTCGAGTATGAAGATAAAAGAAAACCGTGCGATGTTTTAGGAGTTACAAACCCATCACGATACGATAGAATACACAATACATCATCATATCATTAAAAATTCATAATGGTCAACGAAAAGTATATGTGTCCATATATGGTGATCATAATATCCGTTTTAAAATGTATATTACAACATTAGTCTCTTCAAGTTAAATTTCAAAGCATTCAAATTCAAATGGGATAATGGAACAACATATCACAGGTGTATGTGAACTCAGGACAATATATCAGTAATGATATTGGGATATCAGTATATGATATTGGGATAGCAGTATATGTTATTGGGATAGCAGTGTATGATATTGAGTTATCAGTGTATGATATTGGGTTATTTAAGGTAGATGTAAACTCATCGTGTCCGGTAATACCTTTAATTTCGTTCGAATTTGAAGATAAAAGAAAACCGTGCAATGTTTTAGGTATTACAAACCCATCACGATACCATGATAGAATACACAATACACAATACAATCATAATCATCATATAATTAAAAATTCATGAAGGTCAACGAAAAGTATATGTGTGATGTGTCCATATAATGTTATCATGTCCGTTTTAAAATGTATATTACAACATCAGCCTCTTCAAATTATGTTCAAAGCATTCAGCTTCAGATAGGATAATGGAACAACATAGCGCATGTGAATGTGAACTCAGGACAATATATCAGTAATGATATTGGGACATCTAAGGTAGATGTAAACTCATCGTGTCCGGTAAAACTTTTAATTTCGTTCGAATTTGAAGATAAAAGAAAACCGTGCAATGTTTTGGATATAACATTACGATACGATGATAGAATACAAAATTCATAATCATATCATAGAAAATCCATGATGGTCAACGAAAAGTATATGTGTGATGTGTTCATATAATGTCATCAAGTCCGTTTTAAAATGTATATTACAACATCAGCCTCTTCAAATTACGTTCAAAGCATTGGAATTCAGATGAGATAATGGAACAAAATAGCGCACGTTAGCGTTAACTCAGGATGATATAGAAGTATGATATTTGGAAATCTAAGGTAGATGTAAACTCATCGTGTCCGGTAAAACTTTTAATTTCGTTCGAATTTGATGATAAAAGAAAACCGTGCAATTTTTTAGGTATTACATTACGAACTAATCACGATAGGATGATAGAATACACAATACAATCATAATCATCATATAGTTAAAAATTCATTAAGGTCAACGAAAAGTTTTGTATATGTGTGATGTGTCCATATAAAGTCATCATATCTGCTTTAAAATGTATATTACAACATCAGCATCTTCAAATTACGTTCAAAGTATTGAAATTCAAATGGGATAAAGGAACAACATAGCGCATATGAGCGTTAACTCAGGATGATATAGAAGTATGATATTTGGATATCTAAGGTAGATGTAAACTCATCGAATCCGGTAAAACTTTTAATTTCGTTCGAATTTGAAGATAAACGAAAACCGTGCAATGTTTTAGGTATTACAAACCCAAAGATACGATGATAGAATACACAATTTATATATCAAAACCCCATAAAGGTCAACGAAAGATATAGTGTGATGTGTCCATATAACTATAGTCATCATTTCCGTTTTTAAATGTATTTCTTGAAAATTCGAAGGAAATAAAATTGTGCTATTGTTTAGACCGATGTGAGCTCATGATGCGAAGATAAAGTGTATTTCGTATATGATACCAGAGATTTTTTAAATTTGTGAAAGATAAACGAAACATATAGGATATCTTAGCTAGATGTTAACTTATTCTGTTTAGTTCAGACATGCATTTCAAGTTTTACTTTCACCAGAGATGGAAATTAGCAACGAATCAGGAACAAATATATTTGAGGTATAGATGTAGCCTCAACTCACCGTGCCCGATATAGAAACTTATCTCAATTTATAATATAATCTTACTAACTGAGATGATTTTTTTATTTTTAAAGTTTCGTAAAATGTGTGATATTTCAGATAGAAGAAACTTAATACCTTGCCGTCCAGTCACAATGATATTTCCTATTACTTGGATACATGAAAGATAAGTGAAAGATAGAGGGGAACATGTAGAAGGGTAAACAATACGTAAATAAAGGTCATATACCTTCGTAAAATTGAAATATTAGCCCTTTTCAAGAAGATAATTAGAGGATAAACAGGAGAGGAGAAAGGATGGTTTATAGAGAGAGAGTGTAAGATATTAAGAGAGAGAAAAAGAGAAATAGAGGAGGTGAAGAGGAGAAAAAAAGTTACAGAGAAAGTGTAAGAGATTTAGAGAGAAAAAAGAGAGAGGGAGGAGGGAGAGGAGAGAGAGAGAGAGAGCGTGTGCATATCTGTGTGTATATCATGGTATCTCACCTTCGGTGTCGGCACGCTGTATTCTATGGGCACCTCCAGATCACTGACCCGATAACCCGTCAACTCAGCCGATATGATAAACTGACTGTCTCTGTTGATTACCGAGAGTTGATCAGTATCGTTGTTGATGAAGATTTTGCTGTTCTTCAGAGCTGTGAAACGCATACGTAGACTATGGGAAGCAGCGAAAGCATCTTGTGTGACGATTGAGTGAGGGAGATAGATGGACACGCCGCTCGACTAGAAAAAAAATCGCAAGAGAAATACATGAATAATTTTTATAATCACAGTACAAACGACACTTGAATTAGAAGATTTGAACAAACATTTAACGACAACCAAAAGTAGGACGGCTAATGTCAGTAACGGTGAGAATCTCGTTAAAATGAAAACAATATGAGTATACCAGCACTGTCAAAATATGAAATGCTTATTGTCTTGTATCTCAAACTTTGTTTAATATTTTAGATACAAATGTAATAATAATCTGTGTCATTCCTTCCGCCTTATGCTTATCAACATCATTAGAATGAAAATTTATCAATCATATTTTGCTTGCATAATAATTAGCTACAAGTTTCTTGATTGATAAAAAAACAATGTATTGGACCATATTCATGATTAAAATGCAAACTGTATACTGTAGAGATTCTTTTTGCCATACTGGTTATGTTTAAAACAGCATGAATTCATTTTCATCTGTACATTGCCTATTTGAGGGAATAACATATTGATTATTCAAGTTGAGTGATTTTCACAAAACAATTCAAAGTCATTGTACTAGAAGAAGGTTGTATCGCACATAGTCCTTGGAGCAGAGGATGCTGGGGTGCTGCAAAGGGTGTGGAATGGGTGCTGTGAGTGAATTCCGAAGTCAAAGGACACCCTAAAATATTGAGGACCATGGCATAAGCAAATTTTGAGTTGAGAAAAAGTCAAATAATTATATGGGAAGGGAAAACCATTTTGTCTTTTTAGTACAATTTTGGATTGGCAAGGCACCCGTCAGACGAGCACCCCCACTGAAAGAGTCGCTTCTACTACGTGCCGAGTGTAAGAATTAACCAATGTATATGTTATGTTGCGCCCTATACTGCACAAACAGTTCATAACTGCTACTCCATTTATATTCAGTGAACTGTCATTAAAATGTCGTCAGTTATTGTGTGAAGACCAATTCGTGTATGGATGGCTGAACATGATAAATGAGATGACTAGAAAGTAATTTCAATCATCGAATCGAATAGAAACCTTGCATTACAAATAATGATTACGAGACAACTTGTTTTATGCGGCCTGACGATAAATTATTCTCCAGACGTGCGAAATGTTAAAAAAGCTGGAGTAAACAAATATATATTTTATGTTGAAGCAGTACAGCGATGCGTGCTGCGGAATAACTTGATTTACTAATATTAATATACAATTTCTATTTTGTTGAGACTAACTTAATTATTGAAACCTTAGGTGGGAAATATAAGAAATTCATTGTCAAGTAAATTTATTACATTGCCAAGAAGGAACTGTCTTTTTGAACTCAAATATGCCATTTTCTTCAAAGGTTGATATATAGGTGCACCTTGTGAATCTGGGGCAGATGTATATCAAATCCGCTAGCCGAAACCCTGTTTCCACTAAATCTTAGAAGGAGCATTAGTTTTCATGATGTGGGCATTTCTTTAGCAACAATGTAAGTTGGTACAAGAGTTGTGCCAACTTAAAATGAATTTGCATGAATAATGTTATAGCTGTATGTTGATAAATATATCAGGCTAAATATAGACATAGCAGAAGAAAAAAAAATAGTGGAATATCAAGCCCCAACTTAAAGAAATACCTTAACGCTTTAACAATGAAATCAAACTGATGCTTTATGAGTCACATATCATACCAAAAGGTATGTTTTTGCCATAGTTTTAGACTACGGAATAAGGTATACTTGAAAAATGAATATTTTATTTTTCGGCTTTATAATGTTAAAAGAACTGAACTATATCATGATTCTATAAAGCTAAACTATTTCACACAAGAGTGGACAAATTATTTGTTTTCACACCCTATAGGCTTAAGAAAACTTACCTCATCGGTGCCGTTGCCGAAGTGAGCTGTGTAGGTCGTACTCTCAAATTCTCTGAACACACTAGAGTCGACCTTTTGAACTTTGTACCGCAGGTTGTTCGTGTCAAAGGTCACATCGGACTCATCTTCTCCGAGGACAACGTTAGATGCGTAATTCTTCAGCAAGTTCAATAACCTAATTGTTAGAAGAAGGAAAAAACACATTTATTTTTTAGGTTACACTTCTGACAAGGAATTAGCAAGGAGGAAGAAAAAGGAGGAGGAGGAGAAGAAGAAGAAAAAGAAGAAGAAAAGGAAGAACAGGAGGAGCTGCCAAGAGGCCAATATATCATGGGAGTCTTAAAGGAACACAGAGTAAAGAGAGACTAGTTCAAATTTATTCTTGTTTATAACTGCTTGGTAAATACATAGTCCCTCGGTGGTTGTTAAAGGAAAGTGCTGAAAGTGATACGGCAATGTATCGAGGCATCAAGTGGACTGCAGCGTGAAATGAGGTTACCAAGCGGATAACAATCTCACCATAAAAACCATCGGCCTACCTTCAAGAAATCGATTGAAGTAAAGCACCGATCCGCATATTTTTAGCCTCAGCGCAGCTGTGAGTTTAGCACCGTCAAACGAAGATTTGTCACGTTTGACCGAAAGCAACTAAAATCGTCCAAATACGGATGGGTCAAATGATTAAAACATGGTCACAGCCCATTTCCGAAATATGCCTGCTTTACAACACATCCTAACCAAACGAAATGGTCGACGTTGGTGCGAAACAAATGTACTAATCAAAGTTACGAAAGCCATTTTCACACAAGGCATCACTCTTTGCGGCTCTTGAAGGGACTTCGACAATGAGACCGACCTGCGACATCGAGTTGACCTGGCGCGGGGGGGGGGGGGAGGGGGGGATTGCCATGCTAATGTTTGCTAAGAGATCTTAACCCAGGTATGATAACAGTGTTTAGAACTGTTCAGAGGAGGAGTAGGCCGGGGGGGGGGGTATATATACACCCCCCGGAAAACCACAATCTGGTACATGAAGTACACAAATACCATGCGGCCAGAGTTGTGCCCCTCGCAGCAAATTTTGACGATAAAAAGGTACCTACAAATTGCCAACCCCCCCAAAAAACGCCACAGAATCCTGAATCCGCCACTGGATTAATGGGGCACATTCGCAGAGGCAGAAGAGTGGTTTTCGAGAAGTCCCATGAAATTAATTAACATGACGGTTTCAATTATAAAGCCCATCGTAGAACTATACAAGCCCAGATTAGAACGACTCATTGAAATAAGCAGTAATGATAATTTCAGAAGCATTTTGAATATTAAAACTGAACACGCCGATATAGGTTGAGCTAAAGGTCTACGCCCCATGTACTAAGACTTTTATCTTGGCAGCTCAATCAGGAAAATTAAACACAAAACTTTTATGTCTATCTCATAATGGAATTTCAATATGTGAGATTCAGTCATAAACTCGGATTGTCTACAGTTCGATGAGTTCTTTTTTTTAGGGATAACTATACCTAAGTCACACCACCAAACCAGCTTCAAACCGATCGATATCTTGGCGACACGGGGTAATGTAGTTTTTTTTTTCCCGGTCTACTCTTGTGTCAGATCTTGTTGGTGTGCCTGGGGTATCAGGAAGCTATAGCTTCTTGAGACTTATCCACAATCTTGGGGAAATTTTCCATTCATTGGAGCAAGGAAAGGAAGATAAACAAACAGAGGGTATGGGTGTCAGGATTTGATGGTTGATTATTGTTTTACCTGACTGCTAAAAGAGCATATTTAATATATGCTTGTAAGTAAGCAACCACGGGACCGAAGGCTTTAAGTCCTATCCGAAGGACTTGGTAATGGGGATCGATACCTTAACAAATGGGTACTAGCGCATTGGCATGGTTATGAATCCGGGACCTCTCGATAACAATGCCACTACTCTACCACTAAGCCATCGAGGCACCTCATTAATTTGAGACCAGAAGTTCACGATAAAGGATGATACAAACAATTATTCTTCGTTTCTTATGAAGATGGGGAAAGAACTTTGCTCATCATTGAGATAGTGAATGAGTACTATGAAAACGAGAGGACGAGGGGATATATGGTTTTTCTCTTGTTTTGTTTTAATAAATCGTGATGTTATATTATACTTCAGCTCCATTTTAATGGATCTAAATTGACCACACGTGGTGCATCAAACATTGTCATGAAAGTTTACAGTTTGATTTCCATACTTGATGCTTTTTTATACGAACCGACTCTGAACGACCACTTCAATTTCGTTCTTTTCATTCCTATGGCAGAGTGGCGTCCAGGTACCGCGATGACATAGTCTTTTTGTCTGTATACAAGTAGTTCCTACTCGATTAAAGCAACGAACCCTCAGGGAATTGTGTCACAACAGGTTGTAGGTCTAAATTGATGTGGGGTAGGAAAGAGGGGATGTTGGCTTCTTGAGATTCTTACAAGAAAGTTCGTTGTCTCCAGATGCTGTCCCAGAGTCTAAGTACTAGTGGTTGCATGTTTTTATGATTTCTAAAAAGAAAAGAAAAATGCCAGCGGCGTCGACGGTGGTCGAAGTATATTTATATTGATTGGAATAATGCATATACGAGGGATGTAAGTGTGCGTGTGTGCGCGTGTGTTTATGAGAGAGGGAGAGAGCAAGAGGGAGAGAAAGGAGGATGCATGAAGTCGTGTCGAGTGTATATTCCTGGACGTAGTTGATGTCTTAATATTTCAAGAAATGCAACAGACTTACACTATACAGTACGACTACATACACTTTTGCACGCTAAACTATCATTTTAAAACAATTTGTATCGGGGATAATCTAAATGATGAGCAGTAACATCTCCTTCTGCCTCTGTGTATAACCTTTCGTGCCCAATTTTGTTCTCTCAATAATAATGTCATTTATAATGGAGATCAACTCAGACGCCCCTTTACATCAAAATCGAGGGAGTGACCTTTTAAGTTATTCCCTTGGTATCACACATAAGTTCTTGATCATCCATTAAGGTAGCTATAGGGCTCTCAATATGTCTCGAGTAAGTGACCAAGCTTTAAGTAGGCCGTAGGGAAACTCACTTCGAGTTTACCTGTGACTCTCGTGTGCCGTGCTTAGTAGCGGGTTCCACTCCCGGTTCCTCTTCGATACAGTGGGCTGAATACTGAATACTTAGAACTAGAAGTAAAAAGATTGCTTTTTCTTAGACCTTTGTTTGCATTTCAAAACACCTCCTGTGTGAAAGATGGAAGTGAAGAGCCCTGAAGAAAGATATGTATTCGGGTCATCGTATTTTTTGTGGCCTTTACACATTTCGAAAGATTATCGGTTGACAGCTCAGGTCGACAACAGTTGAGGAATAAATTGTGTGTTTTCCGTCCACGGACATGGGTGAATAATTAGGAGTCTTGCTTTGATTTTATGCCTAAAAATTAAGAAACAAACTTCTTTCAGCAATCAAATTTGTATCATATTTTTGTTAACTTTTAAAAAGTAAGATGGAAGTATGGAATAATGTGTAGATTAAACAAATTGAACTGAGCCAATATATAATAATGTTTTGTTAAAGTGTGTACTTTTCGAGAATTTACGTCAGTTAGAATGTTTTGTGTTCAAATTTCTACATTATTTGTTACTAACATATTAGCTTATATAGGCATTGTTCGAGCGTGGTTTAGATTTTGACATGCAAGCTAATGAAACAGCGTGAAGTGTTTAACCTACAACATAAGGAGGGATCTTCAGGTCACCTTCAATTAATTAACTTGATATGCACACTATGCATGCTGGGCCAATAAAGATCTACCCTTTCAAAATATCCACAAAGGATCATAAAACACCCATGACTCTCAGTAGGGGTGCCGACCCGTCTTAAAATATGAGGGGAGAGGGTAATTATTCAGAGGCTTATGATCCACTTAATACTACTTCCCTCCGGAATTTACACCCCAGAATATCCCTAGGAGAAGAAAATACAAAGCATAATACTCCATCGCTTTATTTATTTTTACTTTGTTCGCGAGAGAAACTCAAGTTCCCTGTGGGCAAACATGTACTCAAAAGATTTTCTAGCAAATATGTCCTAAACATAAAGAGATTGTATGGATTATCATGGATAATATCAGAAGAACAACCGTGTAAAACGAAAGAAACTTTCTTGATATAAATGAGAAAAATGCACTATTGGTATCCCTTTTGGTTTGAGATGTTTGTTGGGGTAGAAAATTAGAACACCTTATACCCCCTTCAAATACACGGATATTTCTTACGAGTACTTACGGATCGCGCAAATTCACGGATGTTTCACGGATTCTTACGATTTGGCCACTTTTACGACCGATTTAAGAGTTATTACGAGCTATTTACGGTTTATTTCGGATTCTTACGAGTTATTACGATGTATTTGCGGCAAAATTCCACGAGTTGTTACGAGTTGCCACGGATAACTACGAGCATATTACGGGCATTTTACGACTTGTTTTCGTGTTGATACGAATAGTTACGAATTAGTAACGAGAATTTACGAGTCCTTACGATTTTGCAGATTTCATACTTTTCCCCAAATCGTAAACATTACGTAAGCAATACGTAAGAAACAGTTTAAAAACAGTTACGTCACATTACGTAATATTTAGGGATAGAAATCACCACTTAAACGGGTACAAATTAAGGGGAGGTCGAAACCATTATAAGGATACAACGTTAATAATCACGTCACTAAAATAAAATTAATCAACAGAACCAACTTTTAGAAGCCTTTAATGGGCTTCTACAGATACATAATAGGCAACATGGCTCGACTGTAACCTGCGAGGCCTTTTCTAAATACCCTTTCAGATGTAACCTTTATCAATAAGATGTGTCTGTACATGTAATTAGTATGATGTAATGACATACAATGTACCTGGCGGGAAGAGAAACGTTTGTAGATACCGCAAGGTATCGAGGTAACGTCTTTGTGATGTATAAACCAATGACCAGACATGGTAGCATTAGTGTTCGATTTCGAGGCTGTAATTCCTATCCTTCTTGTTTGAATAACAGCATTAAAATGAATATCAACATCGATGGACTGGCATGAATCCAATTATGGGAACCAGTCTGTTTGCACGAAATGAGCTCTATCATAATTACCTTCACTAAATAATGCTACATTATATTCGTTTAGGAAATTTCAAAGCAAAGAAAGAAAAACGAACAAATTGATTTGGTCCCGTGTGTTTATGTTGTGAATTGTAATTCCAATCATTGCGAAGCTCCTGTGAACATTTCGTGGCGGTGACACGTACTAATTGCCCATGTCAACGTTGGTAATTGACATACATTGGGAAAAGCAGGCGCGATGCCCCATTTACAATTAGAACATGACATTAAATGAAGTCGCATCAAAGACACCAAATTAATGGTTTGATCAGTGATATGACCGGCTTCTGACAAAATATTAACCAAAGTTGTTAACATACTTGACTCTGGCGCCTAAACGCGGCGCCCCTTTCTTGGTTTGCAATTGAAAAAAAATCAAGGGGATGTCCAATTGTAAATCGAAACTCTTTGAAAAGCTACGAATTGCCTTGTTACTTTGTCCAAATATAGTTATTGGTATTGGATAACAGAAATTGCAGTTGCGGATATCTTGTGGTATCTCATTTTACACTCGCACTTTTACGTTATTTGCATTGCAGATGTTCACCTATCCAGGGTATAGCAGTGATCTCCTGCGGGACAGTGATGACTTTTAAAGACCAAACAAAACCAGGATCCTAAGAGCGTAGATTGGCATTACATAAAGCATGAGAGAAAGTGTATAAGGAGAGGGGGTGAGGTGACATTTGAGAGAGAGAGAGAGTGGGGGGGGGGGGGGGGTGAGGGGAGATAGAGAGAAAGGGAGGGAGAGAGAGAGAGAGATAGAAAGAGAGAGAGAGAGAGAACCATAGGGAAAGGAGTGATCCTATATTACACAGGCAAACTCTTAGATAAGCTATGACTATTGTAGATAATCGTTATTGGATATACAAGAAACTGTAGTTGCAGATACCTTGTGGCGTCTCATTTTACTCTCACACTTTTTCTTTCTTTGCAATACAGATACACCATGATCGTTCATCCAGGGAATAGTAGTGATCTCCCGCGGTGGCTTGTAAAGACCAAACTAGTTGCTTGGTATTACAGAAAGAGCATGACGATAGAGAGAAGGGAGTGGGGAGAGGAGAAGAATAAGGGGAAAGAGGAGGGAAAGAGAGGGATAGAGAAAGAGAGAGAGAGAGAGAGAGAATAAAAGTAGGAGTGGAGAGAGATATGAGAAAAAGAGAGAAAGAGAGGGTGAATGAGAGAAAGAGACTGTATAGGTGTATGGCGCTCGTGTGTGTGCGTGTGCTTGTGAGAGAGATGGACAGAGAGAGAGAGAAAGAAAAAAAGGGGGGGGGGCGGGGGTAAATGCTATTAATCTAAATACCATGGCACGGAGGTGTAAAGCAATTTAGGAAAGATAGCGTGCTCATCGCGACTTGGTACAGTTTGAGAGGAAGTCCTAGTCATGTCTTGAACGCAAATAGGTGACGATTCTGTCTGTCTTGTTTGACAAGGTTCATTGCTGGATACCATGCAAGCATAAGTACAATCACACAGAGGTACATTCAAAAGAAGGCTAATCTGGATTTATTGCCCTCTTTCTATTTTTTGTTCATGGGGGCGATCGGCATGACATGGCCTCCTGCGAATGATGAAGTTTATGAAAATCAAAATTAAGATATAATTAGTTCATCAATAATTGCTAAGTTAACATGCAACGCCTACTGCAAAAAGTATTATATCAGTTCACGCCTTTGACTTACAATGTTATAAAAAATTTATCAAAATGTCTTAAAGCTACTCGGCTTATATTTTCTAGAAAATCCTTCGCAATCACGTAAATGGTAGTTGAATAATGTAAACAAATTTCTTAAAGTTCGAAGTATTGTATCCAACTCCATTTTGGAAGTAGAAATTGCCCAAGACTTAGTACGTAAGTTGTTGTTTGTTGTACTAAAGCTCTTCCGATTTTGTTTCTTGCCTTGGTTCTTTTACAGCGAATAATGAAGTCATACATACACCATACTTTCTCGCTATTATCCGGCTTATTTGGAATTGTTAGCAGGCGCGGATCTACGGGGGGGGGGGGGGTTAGGGGGTTTAAACCCCCCCCCCCCCCCTTGGGCCGCCAAAAAAAAAAAAAAAAAAAAAAAACGCACACTGGAGAGAAATCGCCTCGCCGCTACGCGGCTCGTGGACGATGCTTCGCATCGTCATTGGGTCAACCCCCCCCCCCCCCTTAGCAAAAAGCTAGATCCGCCCCTGGTTAGCTACTGCCTCGGGACCGGGATAGGATGAACGGATGTGTACGGGGATAAATGACGGGAACCTCGCCCTCGTGTTTATTGGAAAGGTCGTTCACATTGTCAAGAACAGAGAGGTGATGGGCAAGAGGGACACACTTTCGACACCTGGTGAAAATATTCCCCTCCTCATACACAGCGTCCTCTTCTCTCTCTTCCATCTACCCCCCTTCTTCCTACTTCCTTCCTTCCCCTTCCACCTCTCATCTCCCTCCCCTCCTAACCCTCTTCAACCCTTCCTCTTCTCCTCCTCCTCTCCTCTTCTCACTCTTCCTTTTCCACATCCTCCCAGCCCTCCTAATCATTCCCGATCATGCCCCTTCCTCTTTCTCTTCCTCCCGCTCCCTGCTCCTCCACACCCATCTTTGTGATCCTTTTCCTGCCTTCCTCCCTCTCCCCTTTATATCCTCCTACCCTTCTCCATCTGCATTTTCTCATTTAATTCCTTCTCCTCTTTCTCCT
Source organism: Strongylocentrotus droebachiensis (assembly GCA_035222895.1). Taxonomy (NCBI): domain Eukaryota; kingdom Metazoa; phylum Echinodermata; class Echinoidea; order Camarodonta; family Strongylocentrotidae; genus Strongylocentrotus; species Strongylocentrotus droebachiensis. Next base: position 130,613 of record JAVYIG010002312.1, read on the forward strand.
TTTTCACAAGTCGCTCGCTTCCATTATGAATAATCCACCACACTATAATATCTCTGTCGTTACTTTACCATTAGTATAAATATTTTAACGCACAGATCAACCACAAACTAAGACAGAGTTCAGTCAGAGATATTAAGATATGCAATTTATCTTTAGAATGCAATCCTTCAATCCAGATGAATCTTTTAAATCAGATGTCTTTTTTAAAAAGCTTACAGGAATCGATAAAATAATATCATGATTTCAAATTCTCTCTCTCTCAATTTCTTTACTTTGTATTAGGTTGTTCTCACTGATGGATACGAATGCAGATATAATCGGTATTGATAGAGTTGTATTAAAGGAGTAATCCACCACAGCCATGATACAATCTCAGGTTTCCTCTTCATTTGTACCCGGAGACTAGGTGTGAGCTATTAGTTGATGATGTGATTTGCAAACAGATCGGTCTCATCGATCTAGTCGATGCCGACTCTTATTCCCCTTGAAGAACGCGTTCACGTTCATCACTATCCAAGTCACGTGACGTTCGAGAATCGACTTTACACCGGTCCAACTAACCGATTCTTTTCCATTCGGGGCAGAGGCGGCGATTTATTTTCATGACCGGGGGGACTTAATGCGAGATTTGTTACAATATATTTACTTGGACATGTTGACGAATATTATGCGAGGGAGCGTGGTGACCGAGCGAGAAGATTTTTGCATTTTTCTTACTCTAAATGCTTCACTCTTGGGCCCTCCATAGCCTAAAAATGTGTTGCAGTCTTTAGTCAGTATTTGCTATACTTTTTTTTTTTTTTTTTTTTTTTTTTTTGGGGGGGGGGCACTTTTTCAAATTTTCCGGGGGGAGGGATGATCCCCCTAAAAAAATTGAAGAGGGGACGTGTCCCCCCGCCCCCGGGATCGCCGCCCCTGATTTGGGGTAGTTTTATGTTAGATTTGTTTCGGTGTGATGTCGGTCTCGTTGGTGTTACTGATGTAGAACAGCGCTAGTCTCGACGGTGTGAAGGTGATACCTTGTTGACACCGCCAAACCAACAAACTCTTTACCATTTGGGGCAATGTCGAGTTTGTTTGGTGTATAGTCGATTTGGTGTCGTTTTCGTTGGTTTGACCATGGAGGTGATAGAGAAGGAGTGGAATCGATTCGCTATCTTTCGACCCCAGCATGCTCGAAGCCGCCGAAAAGTTATGCGTGGAACCTCAAAGCCTAGCGGAATATACGCATCTGATTGCTTCGCTTTAGAACTCACGCATTCGTTTGAATATTAACTACAAGACTTTCTACTCCTTTCACCTCCCTGATTTGACTGAGGCATCACAACCACTGCTCGATGAGACAATTTTCTTAGACCCCATTCACACTGAACAACCATATATACCAGATCAGCGATACAATGCTACCTCAGCCACAACGCCGAAACGACTCCAAACCGAACTCTTGAACATTCAGGTTGCTTGGCGTTTTGCTTTGTGTTTTGTTTGTGTGGTGTCTGTTTCGGCGGTATGAAAGGGGTATAAGAATGTTGTCACATCGAGCAATGCGCAATCAGGCTTTGATCTAGCTATCATGACATCCATATAAATCACTGGATCACTGCATTTAGAACGGCACATTAAGGGCACTTTTTCGGTATCACTACGATAAAGCAGTACACTACAAGTCATGCTAGTCAAAGTTGTTCAGCCAAAATTACAGATAATTAAGAGGGGCACGGGGCGCTCTTTTGTTCACTCAACAGCCTAGCCATTTCGTAGAAGTGCCTTGGCGAAAGAGACTATACGATGCCGAATTGAAAGTAGTGTTATGCTTAATTAGTGTTATGTAAAATTATCAAGAATCCAATTTGCATGACTGAAAAATTGCCAGAAATTGGTAAGTGAATTTGATTTATGAAAGTGATCTTTAACTGTTAATCTGTGCCCCGTCCCACCCTTTAATGCATCAGTTCATGAGAGTAAAAGAAATACCTTATATAACCTAAGTAGGAATGTTTGTAAGTCTCCAATGACACCACAAAGAGTGTGTGAGTATGTTCATAAATCACTCACTACGATTTCATCTTCACTCCTTAGCAAACCAATTACTTCTCTTTAGTTGTTGGGAAACATGAAACCAACGGGGTGCACTTCCCGTCTGAGCTACTGCAATTTTACATAATTGAACTTGTCTTGCTTTACAAACATAATCCGAGAGGGCAATTAAGGGCCTGGTCCCATCTCCCACCTCACTCCTACCAAATATCCCTAGACACGCTAGGCCCTACTTATTAGAATTCCCATCTAAAGGAGTGTGGTTGAATTGTGTCTGCATTATCTGAAACTTCTACGGGGAAAAAAAAGATTCCTTCCCCCTCCCTCAAAAAAAAACTTAAAAATAAAAATTTAAACAAAATCGTTAAAGTCATTTTTCTGGAGCAGACTTACGACGTTTAAAGGCTTTGGGGGATTTCAAAACTACCCATATACATGAAAAGGCCATTATAAAATATTTTTGTAGTGATAGAGAAAATTAAAGTGGATCAAATTATGATCATGCATCATTGCCACGCTTCTCTTTTGCAACGAATTGCAACCGCTCATGGCATCACAACTCCACGTTCGCATTTGTCTCCGACTTGCACCCCGAGTTGTTGTTTAAGAACGCGAATGCCTTCAAAGTGCATGGTTATTGCTCTTATTCTAATTTATGACATTTCTAGTGCCCTTTTACGACCTTAAATTGCTATGAAGGTAATTTTAGACCCCATAATGTATGTAATTTGTCCAATATGATCATACCATAAAAGCTCCACTTTAAAAAAAATGCAGTGATCGTTTGAATGAATTGATTAATAATAACAATACACGGCCGGTTGGTTGTGCGTATTTAACCAATACGAAAAAGCCAACATTGGCATTGGCTGGAACTAATACTTCAACAACTAACACTTCAACGAGCTCTGCTTCTAGTTAGTTCCTCTTTTCTCGTGCTATTTCTATTATTTGTCGTTTCATTGTATATTTTTTTGGTAATATACTTATTCATTGTATTGTGTTTTGCATGAGAAATTAAATCATTTGAATCATTAAAACGTTTAAGGCGCTATCTCGTTTTTTCAACGGCTGGTTCTAATTATCGAATACTTGTGGGGCCCCAAAAATATCAGCAATGGTTATATTTATGGATATTTCAGCCGTCTCTGAACCGATTTAGATTTCTTTTTAAAAGATGATTTTGTCGTTTAATTAAAGTTATTTCAAATTTGACACTCAGTTTTTCATTATCTCACAAAAAATTACTTTGTGTAGCGCCCTCTGCAACAAACCCCCAACTATCCCTTTAGCAATCACAAATGTCAATAAATATAAATATGTAGGATGGGTCATGGAATAAGAGCGTGAAGGCGAAAAATGATGGGCGTCTCGTCTCATTAACCTTTACCATAATCAACTTACACGCCGTAATGGTACCCAAGATGGTCCTCATTTTAAATGCAGCACCACTGAGTGCTCACAGCCCTAAGGATTGCCCTCGTTTTCAATACATTGCATATCTACAGTTAATATCTCAGGCACACCACATCGTCCGGAACAAGAATTTCTATTAGGAAACAAAATCCAAGAATCGGTCGGTTTGGAGTCAAAAAGCAAAATTAACAAGGCTATCAATCTTGCAAAGAATTAGAGCGTCTTGTTTTTCCCTTTCCTTCTCCCTCTTTTATCTACTTTACGATTTTTTTCATTCCCCCTTTACATTATTTGAGGGGGTAAGTGCAACACGCCCGTGTAGCTACGCCACAGCCTTGGAGTGTGGCGTATATGCTTTACTGTATTTCATTTTCGGTCATTATTATCTACGTCATTATGATTCCCCCTCTCTCTCGTAGGAAGCATGGCTTTATTTCGACATTGAGACCACAACATCTAGTATATAGCAGTTATCGTTGTTACGTGATCTACTTATTGCACACTCTTAAAGCACACTCTGTTAGGCTTTTCCCTATGCTCTAATTGATGTATACGATTCTCACAGTTACTGTACATTTTTCATCATTTTTCAATTTAAAGAATTTAACCTTTGAAAATGTGAAGCCGAGATCGTGTCCCACTTTCTTTCTCATTTCGCTGATCAGGCGTTGACTATTGCCATAGGATAGAAAATCTAAACATTCTTAAATCGGCTCACTTCGAATCGTCGTGTCGGATGATCGCGTTACCCGACCTTTTGTGAAAACATGCCCCTAATTTACTCACAAAATGTCGGGGTAGTGTTTGTGAAATAAACCCCTCTCGTCTACATATGGTCTGGTCAAATTTACCCGACATTTTATGAAAAAACATACAGCAAATCTACGAAAGGTCGCGTCCGTAACGCGCATCTTCACATGAACTTCCGCTTTCGTACACGAAAGGTCGTGTAACGCGACTACCCGACCGGACACGATGACCCGATGATTCGAAGTAAGCCCTTAAATCAGACGTGTTGTCTGTGCATACTCTGCTAGACAACATTTTGCTGTCCATATCATGTTACACGTCGAGCTGCATTTTCAACTAAGAAAGGATAACTCATTGTCTAAAAAAGAAATGTGATCTACATAAAGCGTCCCTGGAAAAAATAGTATATGGGGAACAATTTAGCCTCCATCTTGTCCCAGAACATAGTACATAATTTACGGCAAGACATCCAAACACTCCATTTAACGCATCCTGAAGAAGTTAATATTACATTATTTTGTCCTTGTCTATAGTCTCATCATCTTACGCTCTACCGAGTTCCAGCCTGAAGCATTTTGCAAGGATGGTTGGATCGTCAATAATAAGGGCATTCCAGAACACATTGATTTCTGACTGACGACTTAACGAGATTTGGATTAACTCGTGCCATCTGAGAATGATTGCTGAGTGACGCTGATTTTCGTGCCTACTCAGTTGGAGTTCGGGACCAATCGTGATGCGTTATTCCGCATTGACTTTTTTAACAACCAATTCCTCACATGAATGCTGCGGATGTGCATTTAAAAAGAAACGTCTGTTATTATTGCTATTCCATATGCCATATTTTCTTTTACATGTTGTCACCCAACAAATGATATCAATTTACAACGGTTAAAAATCATCGATATTTACATTTGGTTTCTATTTGATTCAAGCATTGAAACCTTAAGTTTGGTCATGTGGTTACAAACGTCATAACATAACATAACATAAGTTTTATTTTCGTCACATATATCTTTTTGTTTACCCTTTTCTCCATTAAATCACAAATTATGTGGTTCGATGGTTTCTGTCAGTAATTAAAATTTGCCCCAACCGGCACGTTCTCGTAAATTACTGACTTCCGATAGCAAATCACGATCTGGTATTTTATTTCATACCCTAGTCCATCTTTTTCCAAAGTTTAAGGGAGCGTGAGTATATTAACATGGATGACCAAACAATCGGCACTGCCTAGGACAAATCATTATTGACATGTTCAGGCCATGCATGCTTTATCCACCTCAGAAGAAAAAAAACTAGATCATACTATAAACGAGCCTCATTTTAATCATTTTCGACCAGGATCGTAAAACAAATTGCATCTCAAAATTACGTATGAAGCTAAAAAAGGAAGATTTACCTTCGCCCCTGCTCAGGTGAAAATAACTCGTAAGTATGCACTATGGAAAATAAACGCTATACATGCAGATTTTTGGGACATGCATGGGTAGGTGATATTAAGAAATGTCAATAGCCGGGAAGTCGTCTAACGTAACTATCGTTTCTTCACATAATCATATGATTCCATGTAACAAAGTACAAGCCTTCATCACTTATATTAAAGACAGAAGGTGTACAAACATGTCATACTCGGTATTGTAAGAAATGGATATGGGACTCCACGTTTTAACGTCTGCTCAAGATATAAAAACGCTGTACAGATATAACACATTCCTTCTTTAATATTTCGAAATGTGGCACTTCAAATTTTAATCATATCCTTATTGAATAAAGACGAAAAACCTCACGAATCTTTCGCTCGTCTCTACTGGCTTTACTTGTTAAGTTTTCTATCAGAAGTCTCATTTTTTATTTAAAAGTTCACTTCAAGAAAGCATTTTACATTCATTCATTTTGGAAGGATTCAAATCAGAGAAAATAAAAAAGAGCCTCATCACACTTTGCTCGGCTAAACTGATGGTGGTTAAACGATGTTTCCTAGAAATAAATTACGAATACATAATATAATCATAAATATTCATGGGAATTTAGTTGAATAACCCAAAATAACATTCAATGCATCAGTGATAGAAAAATTGGGGAAAATCAATTTAAATTATGCAATGAAACTACAAATATAATAGAAAAAGCACGAGAAAAGAGGAACTAACTTAGAAGCAGAGCTTGTTGAAGTGTTAGTTCCTCAGAATCTGCTCTTTTACAATATAACATGAACATAGTATGCTTAGAAAATCAATTAATAGAAAAAAATATGTAGCTAAGAAATTATAGATTTGGGGGGGGAAAAAAACACCATAACACAATGTTATTCAATTTTACAAACATCGATGACGTAATAAATTTGTTGATCAATTTTTGTAAACGAAAAATTACATAATTAAGTATTAGTGTCCGAAAGGCGAAAAGCGAACTGACCCAATACCCCCTAGGATCTCTCCAGTAATAACTGGAGTGTGCAGGTGGACTACTACACCGGAGAATCCCCCTACTCTCATACGAACATTGCAGTGGTTTCTTAACGTGCAATGGTGGTTAATCTCCTTTGCAAAGGGCTCCCATTTAACGTCCTATCTGAGGGACGGATTGCTTTCCATTCTAACATAGCCTCCGCCTATGAAACAGGGGAGGGGCATGATATTAAACACACGTTCACTGTCATCCGCCTTGGTTAGAATTGAACTCATTTGTGTGACAGTGTCAGTGTAAAAAAATTATGATACAAATCTATAAAACAAGTTCTTCTTCACGAACAATTTTCCCTAAAGCTACTTCCCATCATCAAGGTCGTCAGTTTATCATTTTAGTATCACTTTAGGGGTTTTCTTCTAGATTTTTCCCCCAATTATTTCCTTATTACTTGCCTCTTCTTTCTTTCCAGGAAACATAAACGACACAAATGAGAAAGATCTCGCCAATGCATTAAATCTCTTTTATATGACTCGCTGAAGGAAACGAGAATTGCCTGTGTGCGAAACAGACCTATGACGTCATTCATGAAATATTGAGAGCTTTCATCACTGATTGTTCTTAGGATGAGAAAGGATGAGCAAGGTTTTTGGAAAGGGGATGAGGAGGAAGAAGTAAGGAAGGGCAAGGACTCAGCTGCCATGTATACGTCATCTAAAGTACATTGCCTTGAGAAGGTCTTGTGAATCAAGAAGTGGGACTACAGTAGGCCATCGATAAAATTGTCTAGAATTATATACGTTGCCATGGTACCCTAAGATCATAATCATTAATTTGAGTAATGGTCTATGGTGCACGCATTATATACATACTACGTGCATATCTAAAGAACGAAATAGCAAAACGGCACGCAAGTGATAGGTATCCCTATGTTGTCATTAATTTAAAAGCTAGATGTACAGAAAAGCCCATTTGAAAAATCCATCGCCTTTTTGAACTGCCATTTGCCCTACTGGAAAAACAAACAATTAAAGACCCGTCGGTGTTTAATATCATTATTCGAACTAGGGGTCGGGTCTGTGGTATAAAGCACAAATAATAAGAGCGGAACAAATGCATTATCTTGAATTTGTAATGGGAGATCATTTTGTAATGGATTAGATGTACTATTATATCATACCTCAAATATTCCAATAAAATAAAGAGAAGAAGAAACAAAATCGGTGTCAGTATTATTATTTTAGCATTGTTGTGTATCTCGATCAAATTCTTTTTCACGAAGCTAGAGATTGTGCAATGCATGCTCTGACGACAATTTCTCCTACACTATACCAAAATCTTAACTTCAGCCTTGAACCAAACATAGCTAACCCTAACCATAAATGTAATCATATCTAAAAACAAAACCGCGAACGTAAACCTATAGTTAGACGAAATAAAGCCCGGAACAACATGACAAACAAAGCTCAATTAAGATCCATGATGCAATATTTACAAACAGGGAAAGAAGGTCAAATTATATTTGATCTTTAGAATGCAGTAGATGAGTTTTCTTGATACAAGTTCAGCTGCAGGCCAAGCGTAATTAATAACTAATGTTGATGTCGTTTTAACTACAACAGACTCAGGGATTGCATGAACGAAGGTGATTATAAAGACCTTTCGTCATTAACTGGAATAATTACTGCCTTGATTATACCTAGATAACCAGGCCTCTCTGTTTGCCAATGTACTACTATATACAGGTATACTCATAAAGTATAATACAAACCTCTCGTGCTTGTTGGGAAATGACCCCTCATCAAGACAAAACAAATGTGTGGCAAAAGGAGATTGTTGCCCCACTGCCTTAAGTATTTATTAGAAGTCTCATTAATCAAATCGTCCAAAACGTTTTCATTACAATCAATTTATTTATAAAAATATGGAAGTCTGAATTGTTTTGATAAAGATCGTAAAGCATTTGTTAGCCTGTGATGAAAGATCCTGCCTCTAAAAAGGACAGGTCGAATCAATCTTCAAGATTATTAAAAGTGGTAAAAAACTATGTAAATATACGAAATGTAGTGAAAACAATCTATCACAATGTCACCATATTCGACGTGTATTGTTGAAATATAAACATTAACAAGTTATAAAGTAATGTGCTCAATACATCATAATTATGCTTCTAAAACTTATTGCAAAAAGTTATTTCGGAAACACATTAAAATGATGGGGAAAAGAGATTACTGCAATTTCCGACAAAACAGCTGACGATAATGGATATTGTTCATATCACTTAGTATGTCTTCATCAATCATCAATAAAGCGACATTGCTCTTTAATATCATAATAAGAAAAATGTTTGGTTTTCAAAACACCGAACACTTCGAACAATTACGTCTACGTACGAGTACATGATCTTGCAGTTGAAATTGCAAAAGTGCAAAATCATCACACTCGATGCGAGCTGTGATATTGTTTTTCCGCGTACCTGAGTTCTGATGACGTCATGTATACCTAAGTGATGGATGGAGCACGACTGTTCATCATCATATCCTCATCATCATATATTTGGTTTAACTGAACTATAATAGCTTTCACCATGTTCACGGCTTCCTTTAACTCAATATGGAAAGGAACTTATCTTGCTGCCCAATAGGTAATTTCTCTGATCTGTGAGAAGTAATGACTGATGGTACATTAGATCCAGCTGACAGGGTATGATTTGAAAGGTTATTAGGGTTTATATTATTCTGGAATAAGGTATTTCAAAATAATATACCACATGTCTCTGAACATGAACTATTTGAAGGTGCGAAATTCCAGACATCGCAGAGTAAAGGGTTAAGGTACTTTACCTGTGCGGGTATAACAAGAATAAATGTACATGTAGGCAGTTAAGGAAGTTTCCCATGATCCTGACTACGTTTGGAAGTCGGCAAATTCTAAGAAATCCATTTATCTATAATCCATTCTTTGGCTATTCTGACAAGAGAAATTTAACAAAGAATACTATATGGAATTGATGACAATCTTCATGTTGGCAAAATTCCGCGTCTGTATATTTTCACATCACTAATGATCACACTTAGAAAACTACCCGGAGAAAAACATCCTTTTCAAATCTTAAATTTGTCAGTAAGTTCAAAAAGAAAAACACTCTGTGTATATCGATTTAATCGAATGAATTTGACGAATTGGTTCTAGAGGATAACTAAATATTAAATAAGCCTAATGGTGCCTAATTGTACATTTCTCTCTGATTCTATCTCTCCTCTAAGCTTGAGAAAAGGCGAACAACTTTCGACAAAGTTGACTGCATTTTCATCCAAATTCAGAATTTTCCTAGCGCAGCAATTATTTTGGTTTTTGGAAAACACAAGTCAGGAACTCATAAATCAGATGTATGTACTATGAGGCGTACCCATTACAGTCATTTGTATGTAACTTTAGTAAGGTGTTTGGAGATGCTTCGCTGCAATGTTTTCTAAATTTCAAGGCCAGGATAGTAATTTCCCTTGAAAGTATGAGTAAAGTCAAAGTTAAGAGATGGCACATCGAGAGGATCCGATGTATCCTCTGTATTCAAGATTAATTTTGGATGTGTCTTGTATTTCTGGCTTCTCATCTGTATTCACAATACATCACACAGTGGCGTATCCAGGAAAATGACGAACAGGATATAAGACACATTTTATATTGCGCAGTTATTGTCCAAACGTGTGATATAATCTCTTAAGATAATTTCAACACAGCAAATTTTAAAAGGCGCCTATACTGAAGTCAGAAGTGGACCTGCATGGGTCCTCTTTCTTCCTTGTCTTACTTTCCAAGACCTCCTTCTCTGTGAGGAGGTGTTTTGGCGACTCATTTAAAAACGCATTATATTAGTTGGCTCTCATGGGGAATTCGAAACCATTCGGGTGTTGACCCAATAACAGCCGTTGTCAACCACCAGGAGTAGCCTCCAGTTGTATGACCAAAAGGCCTTTTACGTAATGCCCTGCATTTTCCACCCATTCCACCATATTATGGTAAAGTCATTATCTTACATTTCCCTCACCCGAGGACTCTCCAAGAGACTTCTGGGATATTTTTTGATGGGACTACAGGTTTGCTGTGTGCAGACTTGTACACCAATAATTACTAACATTTCTACCAAGTCTGATGCCAGCGAATTATGATCTTCTATACACATGGAAATTGACGACCCTCTTCGAAAACACGTTTGCTGCCCTATGCTTGCCCATAAGAAACGATGCTGGAAGCATTCAAGGACATATGGCCTCTCAAACGTAGGTGATATCCTGAAAAGCTGAAATTATTTGAAATATAATTTCATTTTGATACTTATTCGGCAGTCTCCTGTGCATTATATGTGAGAGAGAAAGTGAACTTAATCAATATGATCCTCGGGCCTCTCCTCCCTGCATATAACTTACTGGCATTGACCTAGCTTCAGGAGGCACAGGAGAAAGCAGCCGAAAGAGAGGGAGAGAGAGAGAGAGAGAGAGACAGACAGACAGAGAGAGAGACAGAAGGAGAGAGAGAGAGAATGAGAGGACAAAGGAAAGAGAAAGGAACATGAAAGGAACACTCCCACACACACTACGTATCACTATCAGTGGCCTTGTGAAGGTACATGATTGTCATCCGCATGATCCACTCAGTACTACCGCTCCATCTTCATGAACTCGTTCTTATCATTCTCTTTGTAAGAAGAGAAATAGATTTGTAAAGCATGAAGGATGTTGTTTTCACATACATCTTGCCACCAGAGCCAGAGGGGATTACTTACTTTACACCTCCTATGTACCCAGCCTGTTTCCAGGAACTCGAGAAGGAGATGCAACGAATACAGAAGCTTTCATTCGAAAGCCAGACAACTTTGAGCTATTTTGCCTCCTGAGGATACTTTATTGAAAAGGATTTTTTGTGTGTATTCCACGACCGATATAAACACATGTCTACAACTCGCTACTTCTATGTATAGATCCGTTTTAAATTGCAGGCAGGAAAGTTGAGCATACTATTGTTTATATTTAATGTATGTCATGACTTAGTCAATGTAATACAAAAATGTTATCGTGTGGCCAATTTTGAGTACTTTTTGTGGTGGTGGTAGTCAGAGAAACTTAATTTTAGACGTAAATATAACGTTGAAAATCTATTCGCTTTGGGTGTCTCATTATCTCATAATGAGACATAGACCCCGATGGTCAAAGAATCCTGGAGCCAACACGTTTTTTTACATCCGCTTCCATTCAAAAGTGTTGCTATGATCCAGGCAGTTTCCACGTTCAAATATATTTCTTCTTGACCAGTTTTCAATAAAGGTGAAAATGTGATCCTACCAAGCTATAGACAAATAGAAAGGTCATACACTAAGGGAAATTATGATGGATGAAAGGTGCACTATATCAATTGTTAATTAGATCTACAGCATAACGTTATGCTAATTCCAAAATTGTTACCCCAAACGTGGGCTACAAAGTTGAAACATGAAATTGAGCAATTATGTTCTGTGGATATTTATCTAGGATTTTAGTAATCAACATTTTGACTTTTTTGCTTTTCATTTATTGTTATCATGTTGGAAACATGTATTTATAAAGCACATACAGAAAAGAAATTCACGTAAATGCGAATCTGATAACCTTAATCCTAGATACCAGTCTGCAGAACATAATGTACCCAAAACCAGAAAGAGACAGACAGAATAAATTTGAGAACGAATATCAGTGGATGAAAAAATATAAATCCTACCTGGTATCAGCTCCCGAATTATGTGCACTCGCCTCTAAAATATCATCTTGAACTTCCAATAGGTTGCTCACGCATTCCATCATATTGCTCGCCATCTGTATGGAAAGAAATGTTTTGTTCATAATTATTTACATGAAATATTGTTCTTCATTCTTTTTTGTTAAAAAGGTTTTTGTGTATCTGTGGTCAAGAAAAGAGGTGATAAAAAGTTTTGAGTGACAAATGATACTACAATATGATTATTGAAATCTTAGACAGCTAATTAAAACTGTTTGTTATTTCCCTTGATTGAATATGTGGATGGAAGAAATTGTATGCATATTTGTGCATGATCTCAAAATGTGTTCAAAACATTCCCAGAGAGATGATAGGTATACATACAAACATCATTGGGCTATATAGCCTGGATAAGCCCATAAGAGAAAATAAGTCATAGTTATAGATACACTTCCAAACCCACTCACCATGGCTGTTATTTGCCACCATTAATTGCCTTATAGGAAATCCTATTACTCTTGTAAAAATAACTTGATATTGATCGGGGAAGCAGAATGTGCGTTATTTCTAACCCTCATAGTACATACTAGTACTTGCAATCATAACGACATCTTATATAATATTATTAAGGAAACTAACAAATACCAACACGCTTCTAATTCATTTGACCACTCTTATTCTAATCTTAGTAAGTTCTGTATTTATTGGGTTCTTCTTTAATGGCTATTTGTTAATTACATTGCTCCATACCTCACTGTCTCCCGATATGTTTCATAAGACATCTCGTTAATTTGTTTCGATTTGAACATGAAATGGAGGTTTAAATCGAAACAAATTTACGAGATGTCTTGACTGGAGCTGCAATTTAGCGCTCCATGGTCAGACCCAAAACGTGTCGTCGATTGCAACCATAACATGCAATGTCGTTGTAATAAATCCGAATTATGTGATTTTTAGTGGTATAGCATGGGTCCAGTTATTGAGGGGCACTGGTGTCGGATAGGGAGGAAGTAGTGAATAGAGTACGAGAAATAATAAGCCAATCGCACGTGGGCAGAATGTTAAAGGGGTTCGTATCATTTGCTTTTCATGTGTCAATTCCGTTTCTTGTCCACGTTGTTTAACGCCATTTGACATGGGCCAGGACAGTGCCCCCGTTCCCCTTTGGACTACGTCACTCATCGGAGGGAAATTGGAATACTCATTTATATGGTTAAATGTCGTAGGTTCATATAGGCAGATGCTGTCGTCAGTTTCATGAGTATTGTAGCTAGTGCTCTGTCACCAGTGTTGATGCGCATAATGAGCACCGCATGCTGAGGCCATTTAGAGTGCAACGCCAAGAGTATAAGCCACTTAAAGTGGCAACACGCTCTTCTTGGGCACTAGCATATAGCTGTATGTCAAATGACATTATACCCCTCCATAAACATGAATAAAGACAACTCTTGGGATTTGCGGTGCATGTGTCGCTTCCAATGTAAACTTAACGAATATTTTTCTATTACAGCATTACTATAGGATTTGTTTTTAGAAAGGTAATGTTTTCTGAATGTGGAGAGCATTTCAGATTATACTTTTATTCGGAAAAGAAGGTTGATGCTCGTTTCGAAGGTCATGGCTTTTCAAAACTTCTTGATAAAGCGGGAGTGTAGAGAGGTATTTTCCGGTCATACTCGTTCTCCCCTACGAAATAACCTTAATTATGAAAGCTTTTGAACGACAAACCGTTGGGGGTGAAGAATGGTGGTTCATTAACTTGTCTTTCAATTGAGAGCATAATATTCTTACATGGACAACGCATTAATAAACAGTTTTCTCACACGACCCAGAAGAAAAATAGATGCCTGGCAATGAGTTAGAAAAGTCTTCCACAGCTTACGTCGAGGTAACAATTTTCAGGTAACAATATGAAAGTTATCAAACGACGAACGTCTGAGAATTAATCAAGTTTATGTGCAAAGATAGAAAATATAAGAACACTTACTTCATGTTGTTCGTAGGAAAACTCGACAACTGCATCGAGAAGTTCTGATGCAGACGAGACCTCCGAGTCTCCCATCTCAGAAGGGTTACTTCCAGTTGAGTCCCGAAGGTATGACGTCATTGTAGCGGCCACTGCATTGGTCAGGTTAGCCTGGTGATGAGAATTGAACAAACAATTACTTTGAAACTGAATTAATTTTACACACAGACACAAAGCTCTTTATCCCGTTTTGGACAAATGGATCTTACTTGGCAAATTAAGGGTCATTTAAGATTATACTAAAACTTGTTTGATTAGGTTACAGGGCAAAATCTTTACATTCGTAATCTAAATATTTTGTTCAACTATGTGCATTGCTAATGCTCTTCAAATGATTTAAATGTAGTTTGGTAATCGATATTTGAACTAGCTTACTTTCTTGCATTTTTCTGTATCTGGGAAGGTCCACCTGGTGGCCATCTTGGTTTCATCGAAGTAGCATCTGCGCGTCACATTATACCCGCCGGACGCGCACGATGAGCTTGTGTTTGCTCCCACATCGATATCAGACCAATCGATGATGCCTTTAATGTCGACGGTCACTTCACCAAGACATTGACCTGGAGAGTGGAAATAAAGCTTTAGTCAGATAGAAGAACATTCACTTGGGACAAGGTCACGGATATCTCAAATTATATTTCACCGAGTTACAACCCTCAGCACAAGATGCGCTCGTGTTTGTTTCTTGTATTGCATCGATATCAGGCCCATAATGATGTCTTTAATGTTCACCGCTAGATGTACATCACCAAGGAAATAAATATAGCGGCCGATAGAAGTAGGGTTACTCGGGAATACGGTATACATACATTTTTTCCATTGGGGTTACTATTTCCACAGCAAATGGCATTTGGAATATCGTGTTTCAATGATAAAAGCTTTGATAAGTTATTATTTACTTTTAAGGCCTAGTCGATAATGGGGCACGGAGGAAGAGGGGGTGGGGGAGCTATCATCGAAATGCCAGTCCCACAAAAGACCCATATCTTCTTTTGACAATTCCTAGAGTTAGGTATTATCTTCTGATATTTTATTTTACTTCAAACCGTACGCCTGTGGGGGTTTATTATATTTTATCTAATTTGATCTCATCTTACACAATAATATTTTTATCACTGGTTTCATTATTTCCTCCTTCGACCGTGCTCAGAAACCACAATAATAAAGACGGTGAATACGTCGCATTGTATTTGTGTTCCACTTGGTCTTGACCTTTTATTACATATTAAATGGATATCCTGTTTGAGTGGACGTAAGGTCTTGGACATTAAACCGTCAGAGTGAAGTCATAAAACTAATAACCTCAATATCAATATTTTTCATAAATCACAGGAACTAAATCTTTTGTTTGGAACAAAATTCACAACCTTGGCCATCTGAAAAAATATGAACTTGAAATGCTTTTGCTAAAAATTATTATTTATTCTCTTTAAAAGCTATCAAAGATGTTATAGCTACTCACGTAATCTTTCACAGCGGGATCCTTGATAAATAGGTGGACAATGGCAAGTAAAGTTGGTTCCATTGTTATACGATTCACAGATTCCATCATTTAGACATGGTGACGTCATGCATACGTCATAACTGGAACAGAAATTTCCATGAAATCCCGGAAAGCATTCACAGAAATAGTCCATCTCGGAAATGTTTCTGCACATTCCTCCTAATTCGTTGCACGGTTCGGGTAAACACGGGTCAAATTTCTCACATTTCGGGCCGTGGTATCCGGTCACATCCCGGTCTGGGTTGCAGTCACATGTGTATTCCTGACTTGATACGTGGAGGCATTGTCCTCCGTTCAAACACGGCGAACTTGAGCAAGCATTGAAGTTGTCACACTCCGCACCGTAGTACCCGTCCTTTTCACAGATACATCTATAGGACGCAGGCCAAACATTCTGACACGTAGTGCCCTCGGGACATGGACTTGATGCACATGAGTCAATATGCTTGCACTTATAACCCACGTATCCTGAGAAGCAGTCACAGTCCCATTGAGACCCTTGGATATTGCTGCAGTTGCCACGGTCTGAGCAGAAGTCGTATTGCAGACACGGGTTCCAGTTCTCGCATCTGGTGCCGTAGTACTCGGTCGGGCACCTGCAGTCAAAGCCTCCTACACTTGGCACACAAGTACCTCCATTTTGACAGGGTGATGACGTACAGTCTGAATGCAAAAGAAATAACGACATAGACAATAATGGTTAATTTGGAGTAAATCTACATTTTGATATCTGTGTAGAGATATCTGTGTAGACCGGTTACTACAAGATATACCCAACATGATTTGATAATATAACACAAATACATAACAAAACAAATGATTGATCAGCATACCATTTATTATTTTCAAACTACAAAGAAGAGGGGACAACAAATGTTAATGGTCACGTCACGTCCATGTAGTCCAACAAAAATGTCTTCGTCACCACTTACCAGGTTTGCTGCAGAGAGTTGTGTGATTGTGATGTTCTTTCAATTTACAAACCATATTCAATGACTGATTTTTTTTTAATTACTGTTTCTTTTTTACTCCTGTAATTGCAGTAATGTATTAAGTATCGAATAGCCTCAAAAAGAAGGTTATACAATCTAAATGCAAAAAATGTAGGCTGATCTTCTCTGATAAATAAAAGTCAAGTAAAAGCCATGCTAACATGAGAGGATCTTGGAAAGATCAATCATTATGTTTCACAACGAAGCAACTAATTATTTCTAGTAATGCATGAAGAAGCATTTGTCCTTTCAAGAAGGACGTCTTGGTATGGTTTGCTAGTCATTACCCAATACTATGGCGTCAATCATCCAAGTTTCCTATATTTCAATGGCTGCACGTTGAATCCCTTGCAATATGTTATCGTGTTTATACGTTCTGTACATCTAACTAACCAATATGATGTTGACACTTGGCACTAAACAAGCATCAACAACAAAACGGCCTTAACATTAATTAGCGTTTCTGAAGATTATTTTTCATCAGAATGATATCATTTGAAATAAACTATCGAAAAATTATGCCGTAATGTTGTTTGTTTGTTTGTTTATAACATAAATCAGCCCCTAAGCACCTTTGCTATCATAACATTATTGGACTTGTCTTTGTTCCATTCAATACGTTAGATATTCCGCTAATAAAATAGATATGTTAGTTAATATAAAGACTGTTGACTAAGACTACAGATGAAAAATTAACATAAGGGAGAAGTATAATTAAAAAAGATCAGATAGATTTAGTCCCTTAAACATTTTATTTGCAAGAATACATTGACAACATTAATAAAATGTCATGACTTTACCTTGATAACATACGAACACCGGGCATTCGTTGTAGAAGTAATAATGATTACCATACAACCTTGACCAACATCCATGTTAAACATCCACCTGCCTAGCATGGAATACAATATCAATCGAAGACATTTTCGATCTGTCATATTAATTTAATCGAATTCATTTTGTATTCCAGTGGGAATACAATCGAAATGATAATTGGAACTTGAATTGAACTTTCTCATGGCATGACATTTCATAGTAAACATGCAGACGCACGGTTAGAGGTCTTAAAGTGAATGATCGATATTTCATGTACAATCCCCTCATCCCGAACAGACTTAATCGAAATTCTGAAAACCCTGGGAAAACAGAAAGGTGTGAATCTAGGATTATGTAAAAACAAAAAAGGGAGTGGCACAATATTTCTTTAAAACGAAAACAAAATTGTCAAACGGCAAAAACGCCATCACCTAATCATCTAAAAACATTAGGGGCACATTCGTAGACTTAAGAAAAGCCACTAAGATAGGTGAAAATCGTCCAGTGAAAACAACGATTCAAGAAAACCAATCAAATAAAGCGACATTGGAAGATTGAAGCCAAGGCATGCCGGAGTATACTTCCTATTTGAATGTGAATGTCGACTCAATAACGGCTCAATTCTACCACTAATGCGACCTTCTTTGCTCCAATACAATACGCCTAAATCAATACTGAGCAGTATCACATTACCGTCCCACTCGCATCATTCATATTCTATCTTCACCAGTGACGTAGCTACAGGGGGCACGGGGCACGAATGCTCTCCTCCTTGAATGGCGGAAAACGAAACGGAAAGGAAAAGAACAAGATAAAAGGAGAGAAAAGTATGAGCAAAGAATACAATAAGATCCCCTTCTGCATCCTTCCTAATCAGTGGAATTTAAATATCGAATTTCATTCTCCCCACAAAATAAGGTTCCCCCACCTCCACTGATGGTGCCTGTGCCCTTTAAATGGCTGTACTCACAATAAACCCCTGATCATCACATGGGATACCCAGATGTTGTGTGTCCGGACAGTTGATTTAAATCGATGATTTGAATTCTGATGTTAGACAACTTTATAAAAGACAAGTATTTATGATGGTTAGTGCTATTTAATGCATACTTTTCGTTAAGATCACGGCTGTATTTTTGTTAAGCGCCCCGGACGCACACCCCCCCCCCCCTCCCCCACCACCATCTTATAGGGATTGCTCTCGCAAGATCTTGTGCAAATGCATCATAGTAGTGCTGAAATGCTGCCTGCGAATATAACTGGACATGGTGTGCACTTATGAATCCAGCGATCGGAGGGATGCAATGATAGCACTGTAATAAAAGCGATTGGATTATTCTCATAGTGCACTTTATCAATTTACAATGTCATGGTTATCACTAGCGGTAATTTGATCGGAATATCACATTTGAATTGAAGAAAAATGTTTGAAAATAGTAAGAGATTGCAATCGGTACATAAGTAGCGAAGCGTTGGTAAAGTCTTGGGCGGGGGGGGGGGGGGACAATAATTAGAGGGCGGACGAAACCCTCAGGGTATTGTAGATGATTACAATACTCTCATTCAAATAGGCTATCCTTGTATTTCCTCTCTCTCCCTCTCTCTCTCTCTCTCTTGCTCTCTTCTTTTCTGATATTTGATTAGGGGTTACGATTCACCATCTAGGACGAGATATATAATTAATCAGTCTATTCATGGCATCAATTTTCACGTTTCCTGAACGATTTTAACTTCATACGTTTGGACTTTCTTGTAATATCCGACAGAAAGGTTAACATCTGCTTTTAAACTCATTTGTCCTCGGGAAATCTTTGAATAGTCCTATATAGTGGATAAACCGTTGAGTGTCCAGCTGCATGTATTACGGCAGCATTATTTTGAGTGTTATTTGCGTAAAATTGGAAAGCAATTGGCCCCAATTTAGTAACTAGGACAGAATTCATTATGTACAGCTATAGGCATGTTTTTCCATCATTAGACCTCTTTTTGTAGGGTTGTATATGTGAAATGCATGTGTAAGCCAAGTTGTTTTTGTTTCGTTTTATTGTGAAGGATTTGTTTATTGGCCGTGCGCTATGAAAGAATACGTCATCGGACTGTGGATTTAAAATTAACCCCGTGGCGTCATTTCGGAACACAAGGCCTAACCTACTAGATTTCTACATTTTTAAAAAAACACACCTCAAAATAACATCATTTTGTTGCCTCACACACAATACCAATCACACTTTTATTGGCAATTTTATGAACAATTATTAATCGTAATTCATTATACCTTAACTAAATAACGATGTCTCCCTAAAGGTAATGTGCTTTAAATAGACTCTCAACGGATATCAATTCGATTAAATTCAATAAAAAAAATGATTCATCGAAAAACATATTTTGCAGCAATAAGCTGAATTACGCTTGTATACGATATAAAAATGAAGATTAAAATTCAAATTACATGGCAATTATACAATTATACAATGACCAATCTAATTATATTTACAAAGTACATTGTTGAAATCTGGAAAAGTTCTGTACAAATATTTTCAATAAAATTTAGTATTTATCAAAAAATAAAATTGATTATTAATAATAAGCCCAATTACTCCATGAAATGAAATTGTAAGACTGGTACCTGACATTAAAGTATAATTTTAAAAACCCATGAAATTGATGCATTTACATAATGTTGTATGGACATTTAATTAAATTTATCAGTGACATAGTTTGTTTTGATCCTTCAATGCGCAATTTTCTGTCCGCCAATGTATCAATGCATGACCTTCTGTATGAATTTATAATCACACCGTTTTAAATTGAATTTCACGGAGCGTAAAATTAAATCACAAATATAGTATGGGCTGGTTAATGGATGTTATGAAGACAAATTTACCTTTGACTTTTCATACACCCGATGGCCCATATATACTCTTGTCGCATCCCCGTCGGCCTACACAAGGTCACTTTGGACAGTGAGTACTTTAATCAGCAACATTTCGATTAGAAACAAAATTGAAGGAAAATGCAACCTTAATAAACAACTACTACTAAAAAAATAAAAAAAATATCAGAACAGCAGACTGATAGAGGTTTGAACGAAATCGGACAAAAATTAGAAATGTATGTATTTTTGGAAGTTGTAATCGCTAAATATATGGGCTCATCAAATTGGCGGGCTGAATCGGTATGTTACTGTGACGGACAGCTTTCCCATTTGTACACAAAATGACTAGAATGTCCATTTTTCAAAATATATGACTCAGAAGGGTCTTTTCTGTTTAGAGGGCCAACAGTAATATGGTATCAATGATATATTTTGAGAAGTTCCGCAAAGGAGAAGGCACTTATTATATTTTTTGTTCACGACAAACGGGAGAGTTGTCCGTGACTACGTCACAATCAAATTTATTTCAAACTTTAGCCTTTCTGTTTCTCCTATCTTTCTGGCTTTATATAAATAAGCTTATTACAAGGGTTGAATTGCCCTTTAAAACTGAGAAGAAATCTCGCTTAATAAGCCCCAAGCTTCCTTATCAACAGATATCACATTTGGACCCTGTCGCATAAAACTTACCGTTGATGGTAATTTGGCCCCCCCCCCCCCCCCCCCCCCCCCCCCACTCAGTGCTATTTAGGGTACGCATATGCGTGTTCCCTCCTTTTGAAAACACCCCCTAAGTCCGGTGTGTAAAGTCAATTTTGTGTATGTACGAGCCGGACTTTGGTGCGTGAAAAGTACCCCTTTACCGGACATTTTGGTAACACGCATGCGGTCATTCCGACCCCGGAGGCGCATATTTTTTTTTACACAACTGTTTAGCCATTTTCACGAAAAAATTCCTAGAAGTGCTTTGATTAAAGAGAGTAAGTCGTCAGCGCACTATTAGGGACTTTTAGAAAGAGTGGACGAGAACACGACGTACGCCGACTGATCATGCGTGTCAACGTACTCAACTGCCCATGTTGACTACAATTAGAAATCTTTTAGATTGCACTCGACGATATACATGTATGCAGGAAGTAACACTATGAATTACATGACAGACAAAGAAAGAGGACAAAATATACAGTTCTTCATTCTACCCTCAACAATAGGCCATTTTCTTAAAGTAACCAAATTTAATGCATAGGTCTTTGTGAAGTGCCTCAATACAAATTATTTCAATCACCTGATAGGAATAGTAGTATTTCAATAGTCAGAATGCAACTGCATATATTAAGTGTTGCTAGGTAGGTCAAGCCATAATGTTTGTCCAACGTGGCAACAACTAATGTATGCAGTTAGGATTCTGTCTATTGAAATACTATTATTCTTAACAGGTGAATGAAATAGTTTGTATTGAGGCACTTCACAAAGACCTATGCATTAAATTTGGTTACATTACGAAAATGGCCTATTGCTGTGGTAGAACATCCCTTCACTGCTCTTATGTAAAAATGTGTAGAACAGGTGAATATGCATGTGACACTTGTTCTACACATTTTTACATAATAGCAGGGAAGGGATGTTCCTTTGTCTACCTGAGGAACTGTATATTTTATGCGCACGCGGCATATACTAGTATCGTACTAGATTTAGGAAAATCAAGGTTGACGCATTCTCGATCGCCGACTGAGACGACGTGACGCATGCGCAGTGCCTTAAAATGACATCACACGTTGCAGTCAAAGCTGAAAACGTGCAAATCTAAAAGTCCCTAATATGTGCAAGCACGTTGACCCAGTGAAGGGAAGATGATACAAAAGGGAAAACAAGGATAGTGGAGAGGATATTTATGGAGAAGGAAAAACAAGGAAATACATAACTAAAGAGAAAAGGATAAGTCAAAGGAAGAACATAAGAAGAGGATAAGTCAAAGGAAGAACATAGAAATACATAACGGACTCAGGAAGAAGAAGAGGATAGGATAGAATAGAGGAGTACAAAGAAATACATAACGAAGGAGAACTAAAGGATGGATTGATGGAGAAACAAAGAAATACATACGAAAAAGAAGAGCTAGGATAGATTTAACGAGAAACAAAGATATAACGAGTATACTGTACACAAAGTCATGTACAGCTCCAGCAATCCGAAAGTACTGCTAAGGGTAATGTTAGACACCCCGGAGTGGGGGGGGGGGGGGGGAGGCCGGGTCATTTGGCCATCAATATAATATATTAACTATACCATTGCAATATCACTCAACAGCCAATCAAATCAATGTTTCTATTGAAGTTACCTTTGATGGAAAAGTTACCATTAATGAAAGCTTTTATGCAACGGAAAATTGAGAAGTAAGAACATACGTAACAACATCCAATGATTGATATTTGATAATGATGATCTTCAATTAGGCAAGACCGGGGCAAGACCGTTGGGTAGCAAAACTTGGCGGCAAAATCATGTCACACCATCAGTCATAAAGTCAAAAGCACAATAGTCTAGATGGAAAGTTGATGAGAGGCATTGTGGGTGAATGAGAAAGGAAGAGTTATTGCAAACAAATCGATGGAAAACGCCTTCTAAAAATGCTCAAGTTAGTGAATAAGGATGAATGATAGGCATGAATAGTATGTATTTTACTATGTTTTTGTCGTTGCATGTTTCAGAAGATATTTGTGGCTAGAAATACGAATAAAAGAACTCATTTTTGTAATCAATCTTAGTCGATAGCTGGGTTAATTCCCAATTGTTTATTCAGGCTATAATTATGTTAAAGTCCATTCTTAACCATGTGCCAAGATGTATTGTGGTAAGGAATCACTGTCATGAAACTGCTTTGATTTCGGTGGAAAGCAGCTGATGATGTGATACTTGCCTGAAGATGATCGATGATGATGGTGATTGTGTGAGGGAAATCTCAGTAAACCAGTCAACGTTTGCACCTGCTTTGATTCACTAGAATAAGAATTGACCCGGTCTTTTCCCACTATTTGATTGTTATTTTTTGCGTTTCAATATCCACTTATAGGTTAATTAGAGCTCTGTTCCATTTAAATGTTTACCAGACTAAGATCAGGAAGAGAGGAAGAGACAAAGACTCAGACAAAGAGAGATAGAGAGAGAAAGGTGAGTATAAAGAGACCTTAAAATAGATTAAGTGTTAGGGAGAGAGAGAGAGAGAGAGAGGGGGGGGGGAAAGGAAAAATAGAGGGGTGAGAGAAGATGATGTACCAGAGAGGGAGGGAGAAAGAGAGAAAGAGATAGATAGAAAGAAGAGAGAAACATAGCAAGAAGTATACGTCCAAGGTGCCAAATCTCTCTTCATTTTAAAAGCAAATTTTACTTCATTAAGTGTCGGTTAGATTTAAATGGTCGGTTCTTTTCGGATCAATTTGTGAAGGCGAAAACAAATTTCTCGCAAATCGGGCCTATTGAAATAAATAATAAAATCCGAATATAGCCCCCGCATGTCTGAATTAAGTGATATGAAAGGACATAGTCGGCATATAGCATGCTGTTGGATTCAACCCCCCTTCAAAGGTGCAGGAAAGAAAAAAAGGGTCAACGGGATGAGGGGCTACCCAGATGCACATTCTTCCTGAGAGGACTCCACCCAACCCTCACCCCCCCCCCCCATGACCAATATACCTGGATACGCCATTGAAATAACCCATCGTGGTTAATCCTACAGTTCTTATTAGTTTTGATGCATGCACAAAGTTGATATGATGTGACACAGTTCAATATATTTCGCCTCATTCAGTTTAATAATGAAAAAGTACCAATTAATTATTTTGCATAGTGACTTCGGTGCACATTTTTGCCCCAAGATCATTTTTCTGTCTTTAATTAAAGTGTTGTCTAAAGTACCTTTTGAAGTATATCACATACAATACATAATAAACTTCTTTCAAATCTTTAACTTTGAGGAAAATGAGTATATGTACATAAAGATATATATAATTTTTAAAAATAGATATTTGAAAGGCTCTATAACTATATTGTAAGGCTTGGGTTGCGTGCTGTATTCGAGTTAAGGTAGCGTTGAATCTAGAAATCCAGGGTGAAGTCAGAAATTCGATTATCGTTAAAAATCGATTGTAGAAGGATGATCTCTGAAGCAATAAATAGCACAATCCAGTTACTAGTATTTCATCTTGGATTATTCAGACAATCATCCAGAAAATAATTCCTTACCCATTAAGCATTTGCATTGACAGACGTCGTATTGCGAACATCATCACAATTTCCATTGCCTTTCCTACATTAGGGGCACTGATTGGGCCCATAATATACTTACCAAAATTGCTTTTACGTCCCAGGAGCATCAGTTAGCTGTGAATGAGATACACAGTGAAACACCTTTCTCATGTAGAAGAAGAAAATAGAGAGCACTATGTACGAAACGGCTATGACGATGTTAGATTGTATACTAGTATACTGCCGCACCTAGTAACACGTATACTTCTAATTATATAAAACACCTGCGACGAATCGACGCATACTCTCATCACAAATTGAAGTTGAAAAGGTGCATTTTTTATAAGTAAGAATAAGGTAAAGAAAGTTTGCATACGTTAGCTGTCATCTTTTCTCATGTGACGACATTGTAAGCACCTGTACCACATATTGTATGTGTTGTGAAAGCTATCATTTTATAAAAGAAAAATTCTTGTCATTATGAACAAAATAATAGGCCAACTAATGATCATTGCGTCTTAATACAGTATAAATAATCATGATAAATACCATGGGGCCCTGGATTCGTCGCTTTTAATAAATCTTATTGATTGTACAGTGCGTCCCAGGAAAAACGAAACCGAGAACTATCGATGTTTTATCATAACTTAGTCACATTTATAATTAATGAATGATACATATTTGGAAAGCTTAGATCTTCCTCTTTCATTTGATGCAACTTATATGATTTATATTTCATGCATGAGTGATTAAAATGAATATGAAGAGAGGAAACCAAAAAGGGATTTGGCGGGCGGTATCTGAATTTCAAAAAGAAAATCACATTTCTAAAAAGCTGAGTTTCTGCCCTTTCATATGACACCTCAATCATGAAAAATAAGCAAGGAATGACAAAGTTCTGTTTGTTTAAAGTAGTGCTTGCATTTCCATAATTTTATCAAACGAATTAGTTTTCACTGGCTCCCTGTCGTAGCAACAAGCAGAATTAACAAAAGACTTAACTCCGTTTCGTTGACAATCAGCCATGCATGAAGTCTTTCGTCTACGGCTGATTGTCAACGAAACGGAGTTAAGTCTTTTGTTAATTCCATTTGTTGCTACAGCAGACAGCCAGTGAAAACGAATTCGTTTGATAAAATTATTGAAATGCAAGCATTACTTTAAACAAACAGAACTTTGTCATTCCTAGCTCATTTTTCCTGAATGTGGTGTCATATGAAAGGGCAGAAACTCGACTGTCTCGAAATGTGATTTTCTCTTTGAAATTCAGATACCGTCCGCCAAATGACTTTTTGTTTTCCTCTCTTCAAATTCATTTTAATCACTCATGCGTGAAATATGGATTATACAGGTTACATCATGTTATCAAAAGCATTTTGAATAAAAAAACAATCTCATACTTCACAATCCAACATTTGAATAAATCGAGTCATTTTGTGTAAAATTATAATGGTGTGACTCAAGTAAAAACGAAAGTGGTAAGGAAATATATGATTTTATGTTGAGACCTTACAATAAATAAATTCTTTCGATATCCAGCTATACAGGGCCCTCAAGAACAGTATTTGTTTAAGCTGAGGGAGCAATCCTCTTTAAATAAAACTGTTTATAAATACAGCCTAACCTGCTTTCGTGACGACCTGTCTACAAAGACCCCATTTTTTCCCCTTGAAAATGGTTTCTCATTGAAACATTTACTATTAAGGAACCTGTTTAAATAAAACTATACAGTGAAACCTGCTTTCGTGACAACCGTCTACAAATACCACCTGTCTACAAAGACCCCATTTCTGTTTCTCTTGAAAACGGTTTCTCATTGAAACATTTACTAAAGGAACCTGTACATAAAGACCACCTGCATATAAAGCCCACTTTATTTATCTCCCAGGTGTTCTTTATAGACAGGTTTCACTATTATATATATAATCTTAGCGATGGCGTGATGATTGATTTTCGGACTATTTTTCCCCTACAAGAAAAAATAATGTCATAGAAAAGTGACGTCAGCACAATACAAGCACAAAAAAGAATTTTAATATCGTGCTCTAATAAGCAATTTTATCAATATCTACTAATTTCCGCTTGTCAATGACGAATTGCAAGAATTTAACACTATAATGATTATTTTCACCCTTTCGGTATAGATAGGATTTAAATGCAAGTTTGTATATTCTTTTTTGAAAAACATTATAATACCTTTGAATTAAGTTTTTGAATAAAAACTTAATAAAAGGATGTTGGTCAGTTCATAAGAAAATAGATAGGAATGAACTCAAAATACTCGTAAACAGGAATAAAAGAATTAATTGAAAAATACCAACACAGCTGTTATTCGTAATGATGATCTGCTCTTATTATGTTTTTTATAATGTAATTGTGATAAAACAATAAATTTGTTGCCAATTTTGTTTGGTCATAGCTAATAATTCTAAGCTTAATGCATTAAATTATTATGGAGCTAAATAACCATTAGCACTGTGGATTCAATTAGGTCATCAAACACAACAAACACAAAAGCGTATACATTACGGTAAGAAACGAGTAACAAGCAAATAGAGGACGGGTTCACTGAGACATTAAAAACCATTTAGGCTCTTTACGCTAATGGAGCCGAACTCTATTGATATCACACCTGTTTTATTCTCCAGTGTACCCCACCTTGATTTTGATAGACATACCTGATTGGAATCCTAAGACATGTTTAATTTGGAATAACAATGCATATTTGACAGGGCTAATGGTTGGGAAGATGGCTCTGGCGTTAAGACGTTATACCCTCATTAATGGAGTAAGTTGTTAATTAACTATGTCAGACTGTACACTGCATCACTTCTGATTGAAGCGGATGCAGCGGAATGGATTTTCTTCAACTAGACCATAAGCTGGACAAGAATTTACACTAATGTTTCATAGAAGAAAATAATTACTGAACTTATACAACAAAACCTAATGCACCATTAGGTACGAGTCTAATTTATACTCCATTACAAACGTATACAGTGATTATATAATGTCCTAAGAAATCACTTCTAATGGCCGGTGTTCAGTTAATTTCCCCTAACGTTACCTGTCCGTTTGTAACCACGTTCATTATGAAGACACAAAAAGCCTCTAAATTTGTTCACGGAAAATGAAGAAAAGCTCGTAATTCTGCTAATTGCTTCTCGACATGCACGTTTCCTACTTCAAACAAAATAAAGGACTGATTGGATTAAAGCTCATATTAAATCTTCCGGTGTGTACATAGATACAAAATCGGAATGGTGAAGGAATATATCATCTCAACCAATATTCGTTTTTGTTGCCATGTCGTTCGTATTTACTAAGTGCGAAAAATTGGATGTGAAAAGGGATAATGGTGGATCGTGGGAAAGGAATTGTGGCGCTATACATTGTCGGAGAGTTTTAGAGCGTACACCTGTAACTAACTCACCGCGCTCACCGCAAGTTTATTGCCCCCATAATGCAAATTCTATACTTCCCCCCTCCTCCTCCTCCTCCTCCTCCTCCTCCTCTTCCTTTGTCTACTTCTTAATGATGAATTAAGTTACAAAAAGACCCAACGCACCACTAGTGACGATTCCAATTTATACTCCATCGCAGATTTACTCAAGGATTATAATGTCCTTGGAAGTTACTACGAATGGCCGGTGCTCACTTAATGTACCCTAACGTAACCTGTCCGTTTGTAATCAAGGAAAATAAAGCAAAGATTTTGATTCCGCCCATTACTCCTCGGCATGCACGTTCCACACTTCACATCACATTAAGAACCTGTTTGGATTTAACCTCATATAACATTTCGCGGGGTGTACATCAATAAAAATCGGAATGTAGAAAGAAATAGTATCATCCTAACCAATATCCATTCTGTTGCCATGTCAGGTTCATAATACTAAGTGCAAACAAAAAATGGGTGTGAAAAGGGATAATGGGGGATCAGAAAAAAAGAATTGTGGCGCCACATTGTCGGAGAGTTTTAGAGCTACACCTGAGACTAACTCACCGCGAGTTTATTGCCCCCGTCATGCCTATTCTTCATCCATTTCCCCTCCTCCTTCTCCTCTTCATTCTTTTCTTCTTCTTCTTCTTCTTCCTCTTCTTCTTTTTCTTCTTCTTCTTTTTCTTTTTCTTCTTCTTCTTCTTCTTCTTCTTCTTCTTCTTCTTCTTCTTCTTCTTCTTCTTCTTCTTCTTCTCCTTCTTCTTCTTCTTCTTCTTCTTCTTCTTCTTCTTCTTTTTCTTCCTTGAATAACACTTCTTTTAAACCTCACTTTCCTCCTTCCTTTGTTTCTCGCCTACATCTACATTAACTGTATATTGTAATATGTATTGGTGTATTGTGGACGTGTTTGGTGTGTGCAAATCGATATGATAAGATAAAAAGTAAAACCTCTAATCAACATAGACCAAAAGTTTGGTGTCATATGATGGATAATTCAGTCACCTCAAATTTATTTTCCCCTAATTTTTGCCAGTATCCATTTGTTCCATTGAAATCGGTATTCAAAATAGATAGTGTAATTTTTTTCTCCATAAAATATAATTTATGACACCAACGCATGTTGGTTCAAGGTCTTTTGAACATATTCTGTTACAAAATACTTTTTTCGTCAAAAGAGGCGTTTTTTGGACGCACCCTCCGATTTAGGGACAATAGCTCCAAAACAAAAAACCTCTGAAATATTGTTTATGATGATAATTTGTTTCTCTAATAAATGAGGTGTGCTTAGTTTGTGAAGTATGTGGTAACCAAACCTCTCTTTTCTGACTTTGGCGCTCCGCTTATAATTATGTGTGAGTTTTTAGCTCACATCCTTCATGTCATGTCATGTCATGTCAATAATATTTGTATTTAGCCAGCTGCCAAGGGTCTGTAGACAATATTATTTGTAAATTTGTTGAACCAAAAAACAACAAAAAACAAGTTCATGCTTTTATTTAAAGTCATTTAGATATGACAGTTTGTTTTTCGGAATCCAAGAGTCGTTACTATTCGATAATTACGGCGTATCCAAAACTCTGCTGCTAGTAGCCAAAGGAAAATAACATTATTGCCTCCTATCCTATCTCAACTTCACTGGTTACCTGTAACATCTAAATGATTAAATTCAACAATTTGCACTGCTATTCAAATATATACATGGTATTGCGTTTGTTCGTGAACCCACCCATGTGAGGTTTTTTATCACTCAGATATGTTACACTAGATTATAAGTACTTTTCTATTTAACGATGTAAACGATATTGATTTATATTTACTTTTACAGTTACAGCATAATGTTAGCAGCAATTCCGTATCTGATGAGCAATATGAACAAAATATTTCAAACGCATTTAATAACAATTTAGAAGAAATCGAATATGCTCTGGATGTCAATGACATTTCATTTGTCAAGTCTCGATGAGTATTTTACTGAGAACCAATTTATTAGCAATTAACAATCTGCTTCCTAGAGTGATCTGAATTGTTTATATCCTAATATTCGCAGTGTAAACAAAGCATTTGAGCAGCAGAGTGTATTGTAAAGGGCCTATCTCACTGAGCGGCGAATGCTTGCGAACGTAGCGAATTTGGGGTTTCGCCAGAGTTTGTAAAATGTTGTAAAAGGTTGCAAGAAAGATCGCAAACAGTTTTCTTTGTTGTAAACAGTTTTTCTTGTCGCAAAGAAATTTTGAACATGTTCAAAATTTCTTTGCGAATTTATTTTTCCGCAAACGTTTGCAAACAGTTGTAAGCGTTTGCAAAACAGTTGCAAGCGTTTGCAAAACTGTCGTAAGCCTTTGCAAACGGTTGTAAGACGGTGTCGCTCTTTGTTATCGCCAGTTCTCTATGTTTCACCAATGCTAGCGACAACGTCACCATATGGTTCCTTTATAAAATCGACCCATTGGGTACAAGGAGTTAGCAAAAGGTCTCAAACGTTCGCAAATAGTGGCAAAGGATTGGCAAATAGTTGCTAATCTTCGCAAAAACTGTCGCTAACATTTGCTTACAGTCGCTAATAGTCGCCAACTGCCTTTTGCAAACACGTTCAGAAACATTCGCTCAAATATTGTTAATTGTCGCTAGACGTCACTAAACGTCACTGATTTTCGCCAACATTCGTCAGAAAAGTTGGCGAATCCAAATTCGCAACGTTCGCAAGCATTCGCCACTCAGTGAGATAGGCCCTTAAGATAGCATCCAAGTATCGTTTTGTGATTGGTCTGACAGAAAGAAACCTGGTTTAAAGATGAACCTCACATTATGTATTCCTTGTCTAAGCATAACCTTATTTTAAACAATAGAGTTGATTGGAAAGGAGGAGGAGTTGCATTGTATGTTCCAGCGCACCTTCATTACAATGCACTGATTGGATTGAGTATAATGAACCAAACCATGGAAACAGTCTTTATTGAAATTAGGTTGTCCAAGAAAAAAACCTTAGTTGTAGGCACGATTTATCGACCACCATCTTCTGATCAAAACGCATTTTGACTTAAAATGCAACAATTTATACTCTCCAATCCTTTATTTCACTGCTTTTTGATGGGTGATTTCAATATCTATCTTTTAAAATGCAGTGACGATAATTTTTTTTCATTTTCATTCATTCCACTGATTTCTAAAACCACTAGGTTATCTTCTCATTCTTGCGCTTAAAATGACAATATTTTCTCTAATATTGATATGGATGCTAAATCAGGTGTCGTCATTCTTTCTGATATTTTCTGATCAAAACACATTTTACTTGAAATGCAACAATTTATACTCTCCAATCCTGTATTTCACTGCTTTTCGATGGGCGATTTCAATATCTATCTTTTAAAATGCAGTGACGATAATTTTTCTCAAGACTTTTTTATTCACTTTTTTCATTTTCATTCATTCCACTGATTTTTAAACCCACTAGGTTATCTTCTCATTCTTGCGCTTAAATTGACAAGATTTTCTCTAATATTGATATGGATGCTAAATCATGTGTCGTCATTCTTTCTGATATTTCTGATCATTGTTCAATATTCGCCAAAATAACATCTTACTTTGCTGCTAATTCCCATCCTCCCCCAGTTGGGATGGTGAGGAAAATCACTCCTGATAAAATTAGAAGATTATTTAACTTTCTAGAAATGTGATTTTTTTCTGTGAAATTCAGATACCGTCCGCCAAATGACTTTTTGGTTTCCTCTCTTCCAATTCATTTTAATCACATATGCGTAATTATGCATTATCTAAGCTTTCCAAATATGTGTCATTTATCAATTATAATTGTGATTAAGTTATAATAAAACATCGATAATTCTCGGTTTCATTTTTTCTGGGACGCACTGTATAGTTAACACTTATAAGGAATCCATGTAACATTATGCTCATTTGCTTCAAATGCATGCCATCATTCATGTTTACAATTCACATTTTCCCTCGGAGTTTGATTTATGTCAAACCAATGTCGCGCAATGCTTTTAGTGCATTCGATAGCTGCATAATGCAAACTTCAGTGTCCCGTTCTTGTGATTGTGTTGTTTTTTGCTTGTCTTGCATCTTGTCTTGTTTCGTATCGCCCCGTTTTTCCCATCTTTTCTTTTCCTTGAATTTTCTATTTTATGATACTATGATATTCTATGTTTCGTGACATTAATACAGTGATGTTCTGACACTCAAAGAGACCATATTGATATTATGTGTTTACTAAGCAATATATTAGTATTATTGTTATAACCAATATTATTTTCATTATTATTATTATTATTTACTCAATTCAGACGGGAGCAACACATCACAATGTAATCATGTATAATAATATTATGCATTTGCATCATCACACACGGCACCCTTGAAGCAATCCTAATATCAAAGTCCAATACCTCCCGCTGAAAGTGTAAGAACTAATAACAAAGCAAAGAACTCTCACCTGCCACTGCCAATCCATGCTGCACGCTGGATGCTAAAATGATCAGGACGCTTACGGTCTTTAACAAATCCATCTCCATTAGAAACCTTTGCGTTTTTAACTTGCTTGGTGGAATTAGACCGAAGTCAAGACCGAAGAGGAAGAGATGCAACAGTGTCCTTTTCAGGACAGATGCACTTGTTTGTCTTATTTCTGAGTGTATTATCTTGAAACCAGACGATGAATTCACCTTCAGCTGCAGGTGTAAAATATTATATAAGTTGCTAAAGTCGGACTACGCAGGAAATATTTTCCTTGTAGGCTTCATGGTCTCGGAATCGGTGAAAACGGAGCAAAGTTTTCCCAATGTTATCCTAAAGGAACGTATACTAAATCGCGATGCAATCACAAAGAAGAAAATCGTACGTCTGAAGCTCTTCCAAGCCAATCTATGGTAGATATAAGCTCACCGCCCTGTCGAATATTACTTTTGGCGCGAAATGAAGCACGACGCGCAGAGTTCCAGGGATCGGTCGTTGCTCTAGCTGTGAGCAGGTGTAACGGCCTAATGAAGGGCGACTTGTTCGCAGGCTCAGCCCGCCTCCGCCAAACACACGTGACTAGAGAAAACATAACAGAGAAAGCGACGGACACAAACACCTGGGACCTACTTACTTCATTATCTAAGCAGGGATGTTGGTAAAACTTAAAATATTATTGTTGAAAATAATGAAAACGTTTGGTGGGGTCGTGTCTCATATTCGGCCAACATTACAAATAAGGATAACAAAATTCTTTTATTTTAACCGACTCTGTCTTGGCCTAACAATTTTTAATTGTTTAATATTCATTTTACCTTTCCCCTCTGTGTTCTCATCTTTGACTATTTGTTTTAATTTGTGAAAAAAACTCGCGAACGGATCAAATAGACCAGTTCACGGTTAGCACCTTACTGCAATGACCCCGAATATCCACAGATCTTCAACACATGAAGAGGTCCCACTTTTGAAATAGTCACTCCTACAGCGATGGAGGTGCTTTATAAATAGCCTTTGTTCCCCCTTTTCAAAGAATACTTCCACCTGTGTACAATGGAGTGCACTGAATGTGCATGAATGAATAATGTTACATAACTTTCATGAGCACGTATCCAGTATTTCGTCTCCGTGTATTTCAAAATTTGTTCTGCAATGACCTTTATCTGCTCATGCTCAAACTGCAACCGTGAACTGGCTTCAAACGCAGGTGGCGTCCTTTCATGCACAGAAATTAAACATGAAGAACTTCGGAACAGTGCAATAAAAGCTTCATAATTGTTGTTTTAAAAAAAATGTTTTATAAGAATGTCATTTTTTCTTTATGCAATGCACATTGATGTAAGATGTAATCCGCTGTTCTGATTACTCATTACGTTACGACGGATGTTAAACCTTTTCTCGAAAAGGCGCCGGAAAGAGCCGGAAGCTTATTAATTTCGGCAGAGTAATAAAATAACTCTGACTGATTGTTTAAGAAAACTTGAATCAAAAATTAAGAAAATAGGGATGTGTCAATACAAGATCTGCCTCTGTTCAATGTTTAGTTATAACTGTCGGGGTTGGGACCTGATCTTTCAAATTCTGGGACTACGTTATAAGGACTGACGCAGATTAGTAATAAGTAATTAGTTAGAGCACTTTTTTTTTTGTCCCAAAAATTTGGCCGATCGATATTTCCTTCCTTGGGGGGGGGGGGGGGGGGTAAGGTCACCTGTTTTGGGTAACAGTTTACTCATTAGCACAATTTTTTTTTTTTTGTAATAATTAAAAAAAAAAAAAAAAATTATTTATTTGTTTTTAAATTGAGGGGGGGGGGGGGGGGGGTTTCCTCCAAAACACACCCAACAAAATTGATAATGGGTGTAAAACATTTGCAAACAAATATTTTAAAGTGATGGGATATTAATTATTGTACATTTTGCTTTGGTAGATCTGTAGCTCAAACAGCCCCTCATAGGCCATGAATGTGTAAGTTGTGCCGAACTGCAGTGGCCATAATCACTTGAATAGAGAGGAAAAAATAATCAATTATCAGATCAAACGAAGTAAAAGAGGACAAAGAAAAAGAAAAAAAACGTAAAACCCCGGCATTTTCTTTTCCTGGAAGTTATTTTCCCCACAAGAATCCATTCCCTTTTCTTAATGCTCCAAAAAGTGGGCCTATAATTTGTGTATTTTTTAAACCCATAAAAGGGCTTATTTTCCATTCAAAAAAGATTTGTTAGGAGACCTTTGCAGCCGTTTTAGCACTCGGGCTTATAATATATATATGACCTTAAATAAAGAGAACAGTCAGATAATGTAAGATGTTACACAAGATTTGCTCATTTCGTTTAATAACAGTTTGCTTTTCATAATTCGGATGATGGTATAACCATATTTGAAAGACCACATGAAGGACAGGTGGTAATAACTTGATTACTTTGCGAACACTTCACCTATCTTGTCATATCTTGTATAATCATCACTCCACTCAAGAAAAAAGAGCTGTTGTCGAGCCAATGTTGTTGTTGTTGTTGTTTGAGTTTATAGGCGTTTGTCATTCAGAAGTGAATATTTACGCCTCTTCTCTTAGGTTTTTTTTCGTTTAAAATTAGATTTACTTTTTTTAAATAATTATATAGATTTGGATAAATTGGATTTTTTAAAGTTAAACTGTTAATGCTGAAGAATTCAGTGGCTGGCGAGCAAAAGGCATATCGGCTATATAGGACGGCGATATGCCCAATATCTAATTATAATTAAGTCTTAAAAAATCCGTTAATTTAAAAAATAAAAAAAAAGATATAACTGATCTTTTGCTATAGTCAATAATCAGTCAATCAAATAATGCCCAGTTTTTGTAAACTTAAGCATAAAAAATCCTTATTTTTAGGCCTCTGGATATCCTTCCCTCAGTCGGTTCGGCCCCCTGGACCCCCCGCCGCGTAATTTTTTTCTGCGGCACAGATTGGAGTTAGGTGCGTGTTGAGCCTATGGGAAAGTTTAGGGTTAGGGTTAGGTTTAGGGTTAGGGTTAGGATTAGGGTTAGGGTTAGGGTTAGGGTTAAATCAAGACCTCTTTTTTAAAAAAAAGCCCCAATCTGTGCCGCAGAAAAAAATGACGCTCCCCCCCCCCCCCTCCCCCGGCCTATATACGCTCCGCTCGCATTGCTCGCTTCGCTCTAATGGACTCTTGACTGTTATACCACATTGCAGTTGGAAAACTTGGCAGGTCTGCATACATAATTTCATTCTTAATCATATCCACTGAAATCACGTCATATAGGCACGAATTAAAAACAAATCAGTTAGTGGCTATAATTATGGGATCAGGTGATTTTCTGACCGCATGTTAACAAACCCCTTGATTAATGCAAAATTGGGAAGCCCATATACCATCACGCGTCTCGGATTGTTATGAAAAATGTGACTCCTAAGTGGTAAAAAAAGAAATTCACGAGGAAACGCGCCAACAGAAACACGTGTCTCAAAGACATGCAGCTGCTATTCCCGTTAATTTCTACAAATAGGGCCTATTAGTGTCGGTCCCATTTCTTCTAGTTCTACAATGTCCAGATCCGAACAACTTTATTGACTCGATAATATGAATACCGTGGCAAAGAAGTGTAGGCCTAAGGAAGAGGGAGGTATAATCAATGGTGTAGATCGGGTTCACTCATTGAGGGGATAATGGAACATTGGGGAGGGCGGGGGTAGACCCAGTACTGGTCCGTGGACCGGTCTTATACTTGAGGAATAAGGGAATAAAATGCGAAACAACATGGCCGTCGGTTTGGGATAAGGGTGAGAGAGAGGGTACGCCAATTGAATTGCATTGAATTGAAATGTTTTTCCATCATCATGACAATATATACAAAGATAAAATATGGAATTTCATATTGTAACAATATCAAAATTACATATAAATTGACATATAAACAGCATTCAAAATATAAAGAAAATATGAAGGTTTAAACCATAGTACAAATGGAAAATGGTGCATCCGTAAAAGCCAGTTAGGCTTGACAATATTGTACCAGGCGCAGAAGTAATAATAACATATACTTGGAAGAAAAGAAGAAGAAAAAAAAAAGAAAAGGAAAAAAAAGGAGGAGGAGGAGTATTAGTATATAGGTGTGGTCTTAAAATAAATTATGCGTTATAAAGAGAGAGAAGATGTTTCTTGTAAAGTCTTTTGAAAGAATTATTAAATCCGACAGACTTTTAAAATGGAGGTAGGGAATTCCACATTTTGGGACCAACATAACGGAGAGAATCGGTCAGTATATTGGATGAAGCATTCCAATGATGGAATTTATCAGCATTTCTTGTGTAGTGGGTATGGACCGCATTGTTGAGACTAAATAGGTGCATAAGGTTTGGAGGTAGTGAGTTTGAGAAAAATCGTTGCATCAATGACGCAATTTGCAATTTATTAATATCATAATTATGTACTATTGAATCTTCTAAATAAAGGTTGTGAGGGAGCTAAAAAAAAGGGGAATTAGAGCAGAGTCGTAATGCCCTTTTTTTAAGTCTATGTAATTTGAATAACTTAGAGGGATATTTCGTCGCCCAAACAGAATTGCAATACATATTATGGCAAAATAAATTCGTTATATAACATGAATAAGATACGGAGTGGAATAACAAATCTTAAGTGACTAATAATACCGACGCTCTGAGAAACCTTTTTTGTAATATAATTAATATGAGAAGTCCAATATAGGTTTTCATCGAAAAGTACTCCAAGGTAATTATAAAAACTCTACACTGTTCAATTAATCTATTGATGATAGAATTAGATACATTGTCATAATTATACAGGATTTAGGTTCCTAGCATTTTTGAAAATAACAAATTTAGTCTTAGAAAACAAAGACAGCTTAATTGCAAACTAGCCATTCGTATACATACTCCAAATTAATATTCAGTTTATGGGTTAATAGATCAATTTTTTTCTGAGGCACTAATAGTCGTATTGTCTGCAAAAAGTGTGAATTTACAGAAATTGGAACAGTTTACAATATCATTGATGTAAATCAAAAATAACAGAGGCCCCAAAATAGAGCCCTGAGGGACGCCATATGATATTAGATAAAAAAAAAGAACAATGAGAATTTACAGATGTAAATTCGGCAAGATAACTTTGAAA
Source organism: Strongylocentrotus droebachiensis (assembly GCA_035222895.1). Taxonomy (NCBI): domain Eukaryota; kingdom Metazoa; phylum Echinodermata; class Echinoidea; order Camarodonta; family Strongylocentrotidae; genus Strongylocentrotus; species Strongylocentrotus droebachiensis. The sequence goes on from JAVYIG010002312.1 coordinate 168,473, forward strand.
ACATTTGTGAGGTAAACCTCTTACGCCGTAAAAATATAATTTAACTAATAATATATCATGCAGGCGCGGATCCAGGAATTTCTTACCGGGGGGGCACACGGGGGGGCACCGTGTGGGAAAGAGAACATATATATATATTTTTTTTAGTCCCGAAAAAATCGCAACGACTCAGCCAGCCGCTGAATAAGCGGGGGGGGGGGGGGGGGGGGGGGGGGGTAAGCGGACACTTTTTTTTTTAAAATTTTTCCAAAAAAATCGCAACGACTTAGCCGGCCGCTGAATAAGCGGGGGGGGGGGGGGGGGGGGGGGGGGGGGGGGGTAAGAGGACACTTTTTTTTTTTTTTTGGTCACGAAATTTTTTAATTTGACATTTTGCTTCGTTGGGGGGGGGGGGGGTAAGGTCACCTTTTTAGGTCAGCCATTGGCAATTTTTTTTTTTTTTTTTTTTTTTTTATAAAAAAAAAAAAAAAAAAAAAAAAATGTTTAGCCGGGGGGGCACGCCCCTTTTTTTCGGTATATTTTGGGCGAATTTAGGGCTGATTTTAACATATAACATATTTTAACGAAGGCTTTCAAATCGGATGCATAAAAACACATATTGCATTATTATTTACATCAACATAATGGACTATTTTATCATACAAATCAAGAATGGCAAGACCTGTGGAAGAATATTTTCGAAAGCCATATTGCTCATTAGACAGAATGTTGAAACGAACCAAAAAACCTTGTCTATTAAAAACTAATCTTTCAAGTATTTTAGAAAAAGAAAGCAGAATGGAAATAGGACGGTAATTCGTCGCTGTTTTCACGAAGTGACGGTAGTGAAAAAAAATTGCATTCACTTTGCGTTACGATTTTCCTCACTACCGTCACTTCGTGAAAACAAGGACGAATTATCAACATTATCTGTATCTCCATTCTTGAACAAGGGAATCACTTTGGAGATTTTCATGTTTGAAGGAAAATCACCATTCTTAAACGACAGATTACAAATATGTGTTAAAGGTACGAGTAAAAATTGATTACATAATTATACCACTTATTTACAAGACAACATTCCTAAAATTGATGATTTGTATTCTAATTAAAAATGAATTAACTCTCCCGATTTCCTCAATTTTTCAAAAAAGTAACGAAATACATTAATATCCCACTATAATTATAGACAATCGATAATCGAACCAATTTCACCCTTATCAAAAGAGAACAGCTTTCGCACAAAAAACTTATATTAATTTTACACCGACTCAATCCCTCTTTTGCCTTTTCTATCTTTCTTTTTTTTTTGCCTTCTTCTGTTTCTCCCAATGTTTTCCTCTTTTTTTTCTTTTTCTCCTTCCCTAAGATAAAAATACAACGAAAATCTCCTCTCCAAACGAAAAGAAAGAAGGAATCAAATAAATAAACAAAAGAGGAAAAGATCCAAATGGTAGGCCTATTTTGAAGGCATGGCCCATATCTATGGCATGGCCTTGGCAATTATGCTGACGAACAACGGCTATGCTTTTGCGCCATCTATCGGCAGAATCTGTACATGTAAAGAGTTGCTTAACAAGATGTCGCTCTTACCTGTCGCAAACCGAGCTGGACGCTGTCTTTCCACTGTAAGTTCTCTCTTTTCAGACAATGTTATTTCGGAAAAGCTTCAACAATTTCATTAAAGTTTAGTGCATGTATATTAGCGTCATTCAGAATGAGTACAATTTGGTATACTTTGTCGGTACAGGATGATGATGTCGGCTGCTTCATTGCATGATTATTTATGCCGGTAGAGTCTATTGCGATCACGAATGATCCAGGCGCAGCTAGCTCAGCTCAGCTTAGGCTGCATTTGGTAGACGTGCAAATGAAGAAACGGTAATGAATCCACTGGCGAATCGAGCTCTAATTCAGTCTCCTCGAGCCGGTCGTGTAATAACTTGGTAGGCTAGAGGGTCCTAAAGCTACGCAGGTATTTAAGCTATGCACCTCGCAAATCAATGCAACAAAGTGAAAGTGACCAAACTTCTGGGCACTAGAAATAGAACAGATCTAGATCTAGTGACGGGGCGGTTATTAATATTACTGGGCCTACTGTTTAACTACGAAATACTATAAAAAGGTACAATCCTACCATAGGCTTGTAGAACTGTAGTATATCTTGAAGACTCGACGGTGGAACAACTTGTTCAGAAACCTATCCAAAATTTGACCCGTAAATCTGGCCTGGAGATACCCTACTAAAACATACCTAAAAATGAAGTAAATATTCATTAAATGTCCAAATAACCATCATGAGTTAAAATTTGTTATGTTTATTACCTGTTTCATGTCAATGTTCTTGTTATTTTTGGTGTATTTTTCGGAAAAACGTTGATACCGATGGTGGGTAATTGCGGGCAGGCACGCCCCTGTGTGAAGTTATCTACCGTAATGAGGATCTGAGACATAACTTTTTAACAGAAGATAACTTCACACAGGCGCGTGCCCGCCCGCAACCCACCATTGGTATGCACTTGTATTGTGCATGCAGCAGTTTGCAGTGAAACCTGAGAAAAAGTGTATAATATCAATGTTTTTCCGAAATATACTCTAGAAATAATAAGAAAATTTAGCAGAAGAACATTTCAATCCCAGTAGCATTACCTTCCTCAATTAAAAAAAGGCTACAGGTGAAGAATGGTAAAAATTTAAATTAAACTTAAAGGTAATACAAAGTTTTGGTATAAGGTCATGAATTTGGTTCAAATGAACATATTGGATGCATGCGATCCTACAATATTCAGTGATCTTTGTCGCGGTTGAAATCGAGTCTAAAGTTATGAAATTGTAAATAATAAAACTCTTCATGTTGTATAGCTCCCTCTCAAGATCAAGATATTAATTAAGCTATAAAACAATGTTTCTTGGCTAAAATCGACCGATTAGCTATTCCCGTTTGGAAATTATAAACACAACTATATTTTCTGAGATTTTCATGGTCGCAGCTACCATTGTACGGCCTTAGGCGCTATTTGAAATTAATCAAAATTTACCGGGAGCACCGATAAATTGTTATATTCCATTTTTTCTCGAAAGCAGAAGTGTTTTAGCTGCTAAATTTTCTAGTGCTTATAATACATCCACAGGGGCATCCAAATATATCAAAATTGTAAAGAATCACTCTCTACCCGATTTTCAAAATTTCCCAAAACTTTGTATTACCTTTAAACATCCTTCAAAGTAAATCATTTTAAACTTAACACTTTTTATCATGCTCTTGTAAACTGCCAAGTGCCATTGTGCGCCAGGCTCTCTGGAGAGTAACTAGCATTTATTCTTCCAGAGAGCCTTCTAGTTCCAGGCTACTCCTGTTCACCTTCAATCATCTCACTTAAACCAGAGGACAATGGACTCTCAATCGAACACAAACCCTGGCTGTGATCATATTGATCCTAGCAAGATAAAGTGAATATTTCCTAATTAGTCACAGTATTAAAAAAATTCAATTGCTCGGTGCGATTTTTCTGTTACTTCTGAACATGTGTATTGGTCAAATGTGTGATTAAAAACTTGTATATGATGCGCTAATGTACAGGTTTATGCTTGTTGCACTATAAATTGACATAGCAGTCAACTTCTCAAACTGTGTTGATTTTTGTTATGCATAATCCCTAAATTCCAAAGATATTCAGGGAGATTTCAGAAAAAAATCTTGTGTAATACATCAGATGACCATAATTATAGATGAAACACAAATTGGTATCTCAATGATTTCCTTTGCAAGCAGCCCTAAATTTATTTTCTAGGGCTCTATCGTTTACTAATAGGGTCTAGATTGAAATTAGGTCTTTATGCAGAGGGCCCCTGTTAAAAAAAAAGGATAGAAAAACAAAGAAAAGTGATTCATACAATTTTTTTTTTTTTTTTTAAGGGGGGGGGGGGGGGAGCTTGAGCCCTGGGCACCTGTAAGTGCAAGTTCTGCAATATTTTTTTTTCATGTGGTATTCTGCAATTCAATATTTTATGTACCGTATGTTTGTGTGTCATTTAATAGGTCAACCATGTTCACAAGCTGTCCAGATGTAGCACATCAGCGCTGTGGAGGGGTCAGAGGCGGCACATGGCTTCCGTAGAGGAACAGGACTTGGTGGTCATTGGGTCTGGACCAGGGGGCTATGTAGCTGCTATCAAAGCCGCACAGCTGGGATTAAAGGTATGGCCAGAATTTAGCTAGTAGAGGAGAGATAGTTACATCATCAGGCACTCTCACTCAGAGATCAAAATCATGGAGCGCCGGCTATTTCCCTCCCGTTTTGTTTGTCATTTAGGGATCTTGAGTTATTTAGAGAAAGTAAAACTTACTCTGGCCCATACATGCCTGAAGGTATCAACTATTATAGTAGTCATGTATATCATTATATGACACCAAATACAAAGACAAATTATACATTTAATGTCAATTATTTTCATTACTACCAGTACATTAAACTGTTTTAGTTCCTGGGAAACAAAATAAACAAATACCTTTTATTTGCTATACGATGAATCTTTCCCAAGAATATGATCAACCACATACTTATTCAGAATGTTTGTCCACTTTATGGTCAGATACGATCAATTGAATCAAGCTTTACCAACAAAATTATAATGGACGAATGAATTTATTAACTTTCTTTTTTTTCTGTCTTACCCAGACCACATGTGTAGAAAAGAATGATACCTTAGGAGGTACGTGCCTCAACGTGGGTTGCATCCCGTCCAAGGCTCTTCTTAACAACTCCCATCTCTACCACATGGCTGCATCAAAGGACTTCAAGAGCAGAGGCATTGATGGTATGTCATACAATCATATTTAACCCATTGCCTATGGGAACCAAGTGATCCCTGTATCAAACTCATGGGAATGAGAGAATTCAGTATTCAATGGGTTAAGTGCGGTCACAATGACAAACAGTACACATTGTTATCCGGGAAATTAATTTTCTGATATGTTTGATAAATGATTATGAAATCATTAAATAAAAGGACGATACTTTTAATCGGTGTGCAGGAGGATTTATTTTTACTACTCATCACAACTAACAAGAAGACATGTACTATTTGAACCACTCCGGTAAACATACATGTAGCTGCATAAGTAAAGCCTCGGTCACAAATGCTATTACAAACGGCTACGAACGCCGTACAAACGATTTTCAGACAATGGAAATTCGGGAAGACGATGGAAAAACAGGGATATTTGTACAAATTTATCGCTCGTACGAACCTTTGTGACCGTAGCATAAGTTACTCTTTAAAAGTTAGAAATTAGATAATTTAGCAAGATGAAGATTTTAAGGGCAACATCCCTTGCAATGGTCATAAGTGCATATTAAAGGTAATACAAAGTTTTGGGAAATTCTGAAAATTGGGTGGATAGTGATTCTTTACAATTTTTATATATTTGGATGCCACTATGAATGTTTTATAAACACTAGAAAATTTAGCCCCTAAAACACTACTGCAGACCTGCCAACCAGTACGATTTAGTCGTATTTAGTACGATTTTTAGAAGCAAATACGACAGTACGATTTTCCTCAATAAAATACGATTTTCAACAACAACAACAAAAAAAAAAATTTTTTTTTTGTGTGTGTGTGTGTTGTGTGCCATTTTCAATGGCAAAATGCCCATTCTGTCCTATAAAGTATCCTACAAGCATCTCACATCGGCAATTTGGGGATGTTCATTGGTTCATCAAACACACCATTCGTGACGAAATCATGCATATTCAACCAACGATCCTTAAAAATATTTCTTCCTGTATGTAGGAACTGTAAGAGGCATTGATCCGCGTAACAGTCCGTGTTCATTTTTAAGAATACAACTTTTGTCAGTAAAATACAACTTTTGGGATTAAAGAATACAGTTTTTGAACTCCAGAGGTTGGCAGGTCTGCTACTGATTTCGAGAAAAATTGAATATAAAAATTTACCGGTGCTCCCGGTAAATTTGGATAAATTTCAAATAGCGCCTACGGCCGTACAATGGTAGCTGTGACCATGAAAATCTCAGAATATGTAGTTGTGATATATTATTTCGAAACGGGAATAGCTAATCGGTCGATTTTAGTCAAGAAACATTGTTTTCAAGCCTAATTAATATATTGACCTTGAGAGGGAGCTATACTACATAAAGAGTGTATTTTTTACAATTTCATAACTTTAGACTCGATTTCAACCGCAACAACGATCACTAAATATTGTAGGATCGCATATGCTTCAAATGTGTTCATTTGAACCAAATTTATGACCCGATACCAAAACTTTGTATTACCTTTAAAGTCCAAAACTTCCAACATCCTAATGAGATAAAAATTAACTTTATAACATTGTTTCAATCAGATGTTGAAGAGTATGGACTTGTGACAAATTTTTGAGATGCTACCACAGTTATCATGTAGTCCTTCACATCTTCAGTTTAACATGATGATCTTATGGTAGTATGCTATATGACCACTGCTCTTCATACATATATATATATATATATACCCATGAGTAAATATTATTGTATTGAATTGTATTAGTTGAGTCTTATTTTGAACGTATTTGCACCCAGGTTGTAGAGTAATCATGTACTTTTAAGAATGCTACCAGTTGCCTGATGATCGCTCGCAAGACGTGAAACTCAGAGTAGCAACCATGTTCCATTAGTCTGCCTTATATATCAATATTTGGCATTATATCATATTAATGTTTATCTGAATTTTCTATTATATATCCATTTGTTTAGTTGGTGACATTAAACTAAATTTGCCGAAGATGATGGGCCAGAAATCGGATGCAGTGAAGGGACTGACAAATGGCGTTGCGCACCTCTTCAAACAGAACTCAGTAAGTCAAATTTGTTACCATTAAACAAATATATTTCATCTGAAAGCAAAGGTGAATTTCCCCTAAAAAATGACAGTTTAACAGAATATTTTATTCAGCTCATAATTGATCAATCCATTTTTTTTTCTTCTGCAAATGTAGCACCTAAGCCATGAAAGGGGAGACTTCATACTATCATGTATAACTGTCTATGGTTTACCGTAATTAATGTTGTATAAACCGCCCTCGTGTATTAACCGCACCCCTCTTTTTCGCCCTTTAAAAAAAAACCCACGCGGGAAGGCCTTTTAATTAACTGCGAGGTGCAGCTGAATGTGTAAGATCATTAATGTAAATTTAAAAAAACAGTACAGGTCCTAGGATAGGACCTTGTGGTACACCATGTAATAGAAGAAAAATTGGAGGAATTATTATTATAAACTACATATTGAAATCTATCAGAAAGATTAATTTCAAACCAAGATGACAGACAAATTTGAGTGTTGTTTTAGTTTCCGAGTGGTGAGTCAACAAACCAATTACTTTTTTTTTTTTTTTTGGTGTACCGTGTATAAACCGCACCCCCGACTTTGAATTTTTTTCGGCGGCAAAAAGGTGCGGTTTATACACCGTTAATTACGGTATATATAATTACCTTAGTGAAAGTATTAATGTGTATTTTATTATGATCGTTTAATTCATGAAGTCTTATCAATCATGTCAAAATGTCATTCCTTATGTTCCAAAGTATAGTGATTTGTACCCATTGGTGCAGCAAGGCCATGGCATTTTAAATATTACGAACTCCCTATATGACCCTTCACAAAGAAATGTAATGTTTTTTTCACTTTTCCTGATCTGCCCTCTCTCTCTCTCTCTCTCTCTCCCTCTCAATATCTATTTCCCTCCTTCTTCCATCTATCTTCCTCCTCTCTCTCTCTTTCCACTACCTTTGTCCCTCTCCTTCCCTCTGCCTTTCTTTCCTCTCCCCCTCCCTCTCCCTTTCTTTCCTCTCCCCCTCCCTCTCCCCCTCCCCCTCCCTCTCCCTCTCCCCCTCCCCCCTTCCTCTACCTCTACCCCTCAACCTTTCCCTCTATTGTTCATGGTCATGTTGTCTTTCCCCCATATCTAGGTGACCAGGATTCAAGGACATGGTAAGGTCATGGGACCTAACGAGGTAGCAGTCCTACATCCCGATGGTAAGATCAAAGAAGTGGTCAAGACTAAGAACATCCTCATAGCAACAGGTTCAGAGGTCACGCCATTCCCTGGTATTGAGGTATGTGTACTTCCACCACATATGAATGCTTCTTCATGCTTTTAAAATTCTTGTATAAGATGTCATCTTGCTAATGTAAAGAATGTATTTATCATTAACAAATACATGCTATGATATTTGTTTCAAAGGAATTGTTGCCAAAAAAAAAGGAAAAATTCTCCATAATTCCTGTAAATTGACCCTTGATTTTGAAATACAACACATGCATACATCAGTTCAACAGTTGTACTTATTTTGTCCCCCCTCCTTTTTTATATATATATATATATGCAGGTGCTTAACATGTCATTTGAAAAGCAGATTTTAAAAAAATGTATTTAACTCCCCAAGTAAAACAGCCCATATTTCAAAAGCTTTCCTGCAATTGACCACATTTTTATATTAAAAAACTTACTTTCATCATTGAAATACTGTTTACATTTTTTTTGCACACATGAATGTTGAATCATGCTCCCTTTCTTCACTTGAATTTGTTCTCCTTTCAGTTTTTTTTTCTGTCTCACTGAAGTAATTTAATTACAACTATCCATTATTTTTATTTCAAAGGTCGATGAGAAGACTGTAGTGTCATCCACAGGAGCCTTGTCTTTAGAGAGAGTCCCTGATCACATGGTGCTTATTGGAGGAGGTGTCATTGGCTTAGAGTTGGTAAGAACCCTCCCAGGACCGTCAATATTTTTTTAAAACTTTGTTTCTGTTGTATCAAAGCCTGTAGTAATTAAAAATTTACTAGCAGCAATATTTGGTGTCATATTTGAGTGTAGGAATGCTTTCATGAGCTTGATATATAGTGCAGTGACTTCTGAAATACCTCATGGTATAGCCCAAGATGTGGCAGAAAATGAAAAAAAGGGTCTCCCCTAACCAACTGACCAATTTGGGAGCATGAGTGTGCTTTTGTCCTGGAAAAAGTACATATCATTTAGTAAATCTCTCTCTCTATCTTCTCTTTATTATTGACTCCCAATACTTCATAAGCCTTTTCATCATGAAATGCTTCAATCTACCTTTACAAAAACTATACATGTATGGGGTGATTATTCCAATGAAATTGTACTTCCATTCTCTCCATTTCTTGTATAATGATGTGTGTTCTTGTTTGCCTTCCATCATAAGGGTTCTGTATGGCAGCGTCTTGGAGCCAAGGTCACAGCCGTTGAGTTCCTGGGGCACATAGGTGGTGTGGGCATCGATATGGAGATGGCGTAAGTAGTTCCATTTCAAATTGATCTTTTTCTTTGTATTGAATGATTACAGCAGAATTCTTTATATTACTTTCACCCCCTGGGCCCTTTGCTCCTGTCTCTTCAAGCTATAATGTCACAATATTTATCCAAATTATTCTTCTTCCTTTAATCCTCTGCCCCTCGAATTATCCTGTCATTGCCAGATTCCTTAAACTTCCTTAGTGTTACAAGTTTCTAAAGAATCACGTCTGCTTGGTCTTAAGATCGTAATATAGTGACTGTTTTACTTCAGGTTTTCTTAGCTCTTCCTCTGTGGCTGGCTGGTACATCATATGCTCCTGCGACATTTGATCCTGGCTTAACTCTGTCAAAGAAAAAAGGTTTATACCAAACCTATATATTTGGACTCACTTTGTTATAGATATAGGTGGGGTATGAATTTAAATAGTTCAAGACTGCACAGCACTTTTCGCTAGAGTACATGTATGTGTTATACAATCCCCTCATTGTTTGCTCTATCTCACCCAAAGTATACAGAAAGCTGATATATTGAAATATATGGTCTTATCATTGCAGCAAGAACTTCCAGAGGATTCTGACCAAGCAAGGCATCAAGTTCAAGCTGAACACCAAGGTGACCGGAGCTACGAGGACAGGAGATGACATCAGCGTGTCGGTAGAATCAGTCAAAGATCCCAACAAGAAAGAAGATATTCAGTGTGACACGCTACTGGTGTGCGTCGGACGCAGGCCTTACACAAATAATCTAGGCTTAGAGGTGGGTTGTTAACAGACACAAGGCCAGCATAAGTCCAGTTTACTGCTTCATAATGGTTTACCGTAATCTAGGCTTGAGTCGGTACGGTCGATCACACCGGGACCCGACCGTTGCCGTCGGGTCCCGGTTTCGTTTTTTGAGAACCGACGCTCCGAAAAAAATAATGAAATATGTAAGAAATTGCAGTTTTGCACAACACTAAAATCATTCCACCTTGAAACTTAAGTATTTAATTGTTACCAATCATATTCTAGCTCATCCTGAATCAATCCGAACTGCTGATATAAATATGGGTTGCAAAGCAGTTCGCCCCATGGGGTTGTTGTTGCCAGCTGCTAGCTAGCTACTGTACTGGCCGGGTCTCTCGGCAGGATTAATAAATCAGGTTGAAAGAAACATTAATGTTTGAATAATAAAACGGCTTTCTAAAAAGTACTTCTTTCCAACATACCGATCGAATAATTTTTAAAAGACAAAATGGATATTATTTCTTTGATTTTGAACACCGCATGCTTCTTTTAAAAGCTGAAAATTACTTGGTAATCACAAGAAGTTTCGATACGGATAGCTGTTGCAAGGCAAGTTCAGACTAGTCTCGGAAAAATGCGCAGTGCTCCTCGTAGTTAGCTGTAATCCGTGCCAGAACGAACCCAAACAAAGACGTGATCGTAGCGAGAAAAAATCATTAAAAACTACGAGAGCACAATTGGAAAGACAACTACTCAAAATTATCGTAAGCAGATACATAACTTGGAGGAATAATACAATAGTTGTCCAAGAAAAGCCACAGAAATAGTGATATTTAAGGAGTTACTATAGGTACAATCATTATCGGAATGGGCCTGCTGATATGTCCGAATTACACGTTATTTGGTTTCTAGCCTCGTGTTCTAACACGAGGCTAGAAACCAAATAACGCCCTCTACGGTAAAAAGCAGTATAACAAAGGATTCAAGTAATTGCAGCAAGCCCCTTGCGATAAAAATGTACCCAGTTACTCCTCGATTATCACAATTTCTTTGGCATTTCTTGGGCGATTATTGAATTCTTTGTCCAAGTTATTTATCTGATTATCGTAATTTTGAGCAGTAGTTGTCTTTCCAATTGTGCTCTCGTCATTTTTAATGATTTTTTTCTCGTTACGATCACGTCTTTGTTTGGGTTCGTTCTGGCACGCATTACAGCTAACAAGGAGCACTGCGCATTTTTCCGAGACTAGTCTGAACTTGCCTTGCAACAGCTATCCGTATCGAAACTTCTTGTGATTACCAAGTAATTTTCAGCTTTTAAAAGAAGCATGCGGTGTTCAAAATCAAAGAAAAAATATCTATTTTGTTTTTAAAAATTATTCGATCGGTATGTTGTAAAGGAGTACTTTTTAGAAAGCCGTTTTATTATTCAAACATTAATGTTTTATGACCCGATTATTCAACCTGCATGAATCAAAATGGCGGCTCGATCGTTGTCTTTCTATTTTTGCTCCAGTTTTTTTACTTTAGAGGCACGATAATGGCACTAAACATCGCCAATCATGGCTAAAAAATAATGTCAAATGGAAGAATATACCGTTCTGTGCCGAGGTATATATGTGTTGATTTATTTGACTGATAAAAAAGGTCACTTTTAAGGGACATACTGATGATATGCGCTTTTTATAGAGGCAAGTGACAAATCCTGCGAGCTGATTTCGGGACACCGGGTCCCGATCGGTGCAAGGCCGTCGGGACCCGGTTTATGAAAATCCCGACATGACTCAGGCCTAGCCTACCGTAATCAGAAATTTACCATAATTGAATTGCATGAATTTTAGGACATTTTATTTTAAATTATGAAAAGATGCATTCAACATTTACTCTGATATAATTTGTTTGTTTTGGGTGTTTCTTATTTTCTTTGTTTCTTTTGTCCAATTCGCATACTTAAACAAAAGTGACCACAGTTGTCTGATTATACAGAATTGTAAGGAGAAATATTAAATTCACTATGTGTTTGTTTTTATCGCTAATCTTGCTCTCCATAGTATTTTTAATGTTGATTTTTGTTCTTCTTCAAACCTGAAGAAAGCAGAATTTCTATCTTATCTTTCTATTTAAAGTCTTTGTCACTTCCTCTTTCTATGAGTGCTTTCAATAAAGATGATAACTCTTGCCATTTCTCTTCTCATTTCAGGAGCTTGGAATTTCCCTGGATGAGAGGGGGAGGATACCTGTAGACAGCCGCTTTGCAACATCCGTACCTAGGTGAGTAATGTGCATCAAATTCTTTAGTTCTTAAAAGGCTTATCGTCTAGTCATCAGAGTATAGACTGAGAAAAGAAAAGGGTGAACACATCTAGGTTGCTTGTAAGAAATGTCCACTGAAGCATCTTTTGGATAAGTTGGTGTAGGAAACTGGAGAAAATATCACATCACACAAGATAGTTTTCAGATAATGCGTTTCCAGTTGATGCTGTAGACTGATTGCTCGTATTTGTTTTTCATCGTATTAATATCAGATATAATATAACGTAACCCAAACGCTAACTCAAGGGTAAGGATACAAATCTGTACTTAAGAAATCAAATACAATTAAGAAAAAACAAGTGAAATTCAGCATTCTTGTTATGAAAATGCATTCACAGAATCCTGTTCTACAAACTATGCAGTATCCTTGTGACAAGCATTTACCTGAAAATGGTTCTGTTTTGTACAAAAGTTACTACAGTCAAACCTGTCTATAGCGACCACCCAAGGGAAACACAAAAAGTGGTCTTTGAAGAAAGGTTCCTTTAGTATATGTTTCAATGAGAAACCATTTTCAAGGGAGACAAAAAATGTGGTCTTTTTAGACAGGTGGTCACTAAAGCAGGTTTGACTGTATTAGCCATTACAGGACCTTGATATGGAAATGTTGATGTCAGCCTATTCCCTGCCATATTGACACACTGATCTAAACTTATGCCATCTAATCTCCCCATGTTGTCCTCAGTGTGTTTGCCATTGGAGATTGCATCCAGGGGCCTATGCTTGCACACAAGGCCGAGGATGAGGGAATCATCGCTGTGGAGGGTATGGCTGGTGGGCCAGTTCACATTGACTATAACTGCGTTCCATCTGTGATCTACACCCATCCTGAGGTGGCCTGGGTAGGGAAGACTGAGGAACAACTGAAGGAAGAAGGAATCAAGTACAAAGTGGGAAAGTTCCCCTTCGCAGCCAACAGCAGAGCTAAGACCACTGGTAAGTTACTGGGAGAAAGGCAGAACTAAATGATAGGAGTATTTTTGCATGTAGTGTCTTTCTTAATTCAAAGTAATTTATTGAATTGGTGTATGAGCATGTGAAATAAAAATGATGACAATAATGTTGACTCGTATAGTGCACATATCTCCCTGAAAGAGGCATCTCTGCCCCTTGGCACCTCCTCCATGCATCTTCAGATAAAGGGCAAATAGATGACAAAAGGGTGATTTCATAATCAGTTTGCACCTTAAATTGCATATTAAACATTTGACATATGTTACCTTGCAATAACTATGGTTCATTAGCTCTTATCGGATGCAACTTAGCCAGAAAGAGCTAGTCTCCTTGTCCAAATCATGCAAATGTATTGCTAACAAGTCCAATATTTTACTATTTTAAAGACCATCTTTGGACATGTGATATGCACCGTCTACATGTAGTCAGTGACCTCACCCTTCTGCCCTTGACTACCGACTTGGTTAGTAAACTACACAGAGAAATAAATATAGCTTGATGTCATCCAATGATTCATATTCTCATATTCCTCCTCAGGCGATACTGATGGATTAGTGAAGATTCTGAGTGATGCAGCTACCGATAGAATTCTTGGAGCGCACATCATCGGGTCAGGGGCTGGTGAGATAATCAATGAAGCAGCATTAGCTATGGAGTATGGAGCTTCCTGTGAAGATGTAGCTCGAGTTTGCCATGCACATCCGGTAAGTCAACTATATTATTCCTCTTCTTGTAGCATAAATTTGTCATTATGATTCAAGTTATTTATTTTTGTGTTACCTATGCCTGAGCCCTCCGAAAAGGTCATTGTGAAATACAAATGATTAATGGTTAAAGCAGTGGCATTGTGATAAAAAGCCCTTCTGAATGGTTGATTGTGTTGTACAATGGCTCGTTATGATATTGTCTGTTTCTATGTATTTGAACATAATTGCATCTACATATTAAAAAGTGGTTTTTGGAAAGCTCAAAGATTCTCAAAATCAGATGTCAAGTTATAATGGCCCTTTTTATCAATTCTTTTGGGAGGTATTCTCAATTCATTTATTTTGGGGTTAGCTTGTAGACTAATGGTATGCTGGTTAAATACACAAACTTGATTTATTTCTCCCAATCTTTTTCTTGCAGACTGTATCTGAGGCGTTCAGAGAAGCCAACATGGCAGCGTACAGTGGGAAAGCCATCAACTTTTAATAATGCACTTCGTCGGTATAGCTCTTTTGTGATTATCTTTATCTATGACATAGTTTTAACTATTTGCTGCCCAGTGAGTATCCATAGTGGTTTGGGAAGGAAAGATGTAATGTATGTGTGTTATTCGATAAATATTTATATACGTTCAGATAAGCTGTTGAATTGAATTATCCTCCTGAATCATGCTTGATAGCATGGTCAGTGTACGTGGTGACATACTCACACAGGTGAACCCCAAAGTATTCTCTAAGAATCTGGTATATGCACCCCTTGATATATTACCAACTCTGAAATGAGGTTTGCCCGTTTACTAGGATTGCAGACCCTCATTGCATGTCTTTGTAATGCTTAAACATGTCTATTAAGACTAACGTGTACATGTGTACAACAAGCCATACAACAGAATGGTTGGGTGCGATGACTTAATGCTATCTTTATGATACCCTTATAAAAACGTTGTCCAAGGACACTTTATGCATAATGTTAGCAGCACGAGTATTGATATATCACTACATGTACACAGCATGCTAAGCCTGCAGTTTAAATGTTAATGATATAATCACTCCACCATTTTGCTTCTGTGCTCTGCAATGTACACGAAATGCCATAGATAAAGGGTCAAGAGATTCTTCCAAGGAATTATGTTAGGATAAACGTTGCTTTGCTCTTCACCTCTTATCAATAAATATATACATGTGCGATATAAATTAAGGGAATATATGACAGGGGAAATGTAAAATATGTTTTGAAGAGACTAGAGGGATGATCATATTCCAAACACAAATAGAAACACCTCTTTCCTTTACCACCACATAAATGTTGAAGAAGTGATAAGAAGTCTACCTAGTTTGTACTCATACATGGGTATGATTGCATGTGTTGAGGTAGAATCGTCTTGCTTCACTTCTTGAAGCAACTTTGCAAGTTAGGACAAGTAAAATTGATTCTTTGCTTCACATCCAAACCTCATACGGATCTCCTTGCGCATACAAGTGCTGTGGGGTCATTTGCAACAATAATTTTTAAATATATTTTTATTTTTTTGCATTACAAAGACTTAAATAGACTTGAATACATGAGTAAAGTGGTAAACATGTAGCTATACATGTGCTATAATCTATTTTAATATTGTATCATTCTTTTTTTTTGGTCCCAGCTCAGCACATAGCTTGAAAGCATTTCATATCAATAAATGAGAGATTAGAATACAGTACAGTGTATTTTTTGGACCATGTATTGTATGGAATTATGTTGACCTTTTAGATTTGTTTTATGCCGGGTGTTGGGAGTTGTGACCCAACAGACAGCTTTATTGGAAAAGATTTTAAAATAAAGATTTGAAATTATCCTGTAAGTTATTTGTGAAGAACCTTTCTTTATGTGCTTGTGTACGTTTTTATTTCCTGTAGAAAATAATGTAATATTAGATAGCTTAGACAGATACCGAGATGTGATTGGTCCAGAGCTCGTCACGTGATATCAATTGTGAGGGTCCAAATTGTTATATTTTCCTGGCCGGTCACTTTTCGGTGTTATATTAACCAGCTGGTGAAATGAATATATTTTTAATCAATGCATGTCGCCCTCTTGAGGACTGTATGTCACCAATTACACACATTACACCATTACCGAGGGTCATATAATTTTTTCAATATATTTTTTTCATAATTTTTTTTTTCCATTGAATTTTTTCCACATTTTCTTTTTTTCCCCAAAAATGCTTTTTTGAGTATTTTTTTTTTTCCCGAAAAATGCTTTTTTGGGTAAGAATTTATTTTTTTTATTTTTTATTTTTTTTCCCCAAATTTTTTTTATAATTTTTTTTTTTGTGAGGTTTTTTTTTCTTTCTTGAACTATCTCGACAGATTATTTTTCCGTAATTTCCACAAAAAAAAAAAAAAAGGATTTTTTTTTTCGGGCAAACAATTTTTGGCCCCCCCCCCCCCCCCCACAAAAAAGGGCTATCTAATATAACAGTTATTGACTGGCAGGGGGTATATAACATTCTTTGGACCTGAAGGGAGTTATATTTCCCCTCGTGACCATATTTTCCCTCAGCGCTGCGCGCTTCGGGAAAATATAACCACTTGGGAAATATAACTCCCTTCAGTGGTCCAAATAATGTTATATTACACCCCCTGCCAGTCAATAACTGTATAATAAGAACTTGTTCTTATTCAGGATTAATTGTCAATATACAATGTGAAATTCAGAGTCAAGATTATGCAGAGGTCTGGTATATTTGAAAGGATCCAGAGACTCCAGAATATGTCATCAATTATCTATTTCTTGGATACACCTTCGAGCAAAGAACACGATCACTGAATAGATCACTCCAAAATGCTTGCATTTTAATGATAATAGTGGGTTCTTGTATAGCGTTCATGTCTGTCAGACTTGACACTCCTGATTATTTTGCAGAATTTACAGATTTAAATTGCAGTACCTATTGACTTTGAGGAATTAAACATCACTGATGAACTTGTGGTGTTATGGGTCGTACATATTTGTCTATTCCTCGCAGATAAAATTGTTTATGAAGTTTTGTATATATCCCTCTAATTTATAACTTACAAATGAATCTTGTGGAAATCCTAACTAGAATACTATATTTAAAAGGGAAAACAAAATGTTCACTTCATAAGAAAAGAACACTAACATGTTGCTGTAATTTGATGAAATATTTTAATTATAAAAGCTATAAGCTTTTAGAAATTCATGATTGCATACATATTACACTTGTTCATTTATAAACTTGCATTTAAAATGCATGCACAAACACAATAAGCCGAATTAAAGTATGAAAACTACAAAAATGCACTCTCTTCTCCTTTTGTAGACAAAATATACAATTCATTTAAAAATTTGCTTAAATTTGAAAGAATTAAAGAACCTAAAGGCAAGGAATGTTTGTTTATAATAATAATCATATATTAATAAAAATGGTATCCTATAGAAAACTAAATGAAAAAACCCATGAAGAGGAATAGATTATTCTAATGACTGGCAAACATGCACTAATACATGGCAGGCATTGAAAAGGCTCCTACATAGAAATAACTCATGTACATGTTTTAATACATAAATAACTTTGATTGACCCTCCTCTCTCTGTACATATGAACAAGTTTACAAGAATCGAGATGATAAATGACATTGAAAGTATTCAGAAGTGCAACAGCTTCATATATCACAAAGAAAATGACAAGAGACGCCTACATTTGGTTCCAGCTCTGATTTTTTCCCTAAGAAATTCATGAAATCATTCCCATCTCGAGTTGAGGTGCACATTATTGAAAATTCTTCAAAAGATTGATAAGCAGAGCTTTGATAAACTGTTCTTTTTAAGATTAGCGAAAATGCTAAATTAATTCACTACATGTATGTTCACTGTTCCTGTATGCTGCTCACATAAATTCATCTCATACACCTAGCTCAAACAAGTACGGTAAAACATTGCTCAAAATGTGAAAAGATAAAGGCCCGAATTCACAAAGGAGATTTGTCGACAAACCTCCTTTTGTTTTTTACAAACCAAGGTTTGTAAAAACGTGTCGAAACGCGTCGTATGATGCACATAAACCTCGGTTTGTCGACAAACCTCCTATGTGAATTCGGGCAAAAAGATTTACAAACCTTGATCATTTCAAGCAACATGGCATATACATATACTGTCACACTAGATACATCTGCAATAGGAAACAGTCAGGAATTTCATATTCAGTCAATTGTGATTAAATAATTTTGCATCACAAAGCTGAAGGGAATCTTGACCATTCACAAAACAATGCATGCACAAATTCTTGTTTTACCCAACCAATGTGTCTAATAAAAATCTCAATAATATCCTACATGAATACAATGGAAGCCTATATCAATAATACTACTCATCAATCTGTATTTTCTCAGTCTCACCTACAGAATTA
Organism: Strongylocentrotus droebachiensis; assembly: GCA_035222895.1. Lineage (NCBI taxonomy): Eukaryota > Metazoa > Echinodermata > Echinoidea > Camarodonta > Strongylocentrotidae > Strongylocentrotus > Strongylocentrotus droebachiensis. Next base: position 186,888 of record JAVYIG010002312.1, read on the forward strand.
TATTCCTCATGTGCTTCAGTATTCATCTTCTTTTTACTATCAATGCTTGTAGTGATTATTGATTCATACTTCAAAGTTAGACACTTGAGAACTATGTATCTCTCTTAAATGTAATATTGAGTTTCGTTTTTCATTTAATGATAAACTGCCACAAACTCACTAAAAACGACACCATGTTTAGGACTACAGATGAATGTCTGCCGTACGTTTGTGGTATGTGGTAAAATATACAGTGGTCGAAGAAATCAAGCCAATAATCCCAACTCCAGTAATAATACACAGACTTGTATATAAAAGATTTGATCCTGATCGATTGCAAGTCCTTTCATCAATCGCAAACATACAATCTTCCTTGTACAGAGATGTGATCGATATGTCAAGTTACGATCGCTCAGAATCAATCGCAACTTTTTTCACGAGAAAGGGCCCTGATCTCAAAACTAGGAATGTACATCAATATGCCCATTTACTCTAACTATGGTAATCAAAATATGAAACTTTGCAATTACATGTACCAACATTTCATTATACCATCACCTTTGATATAATTATAATTATGATTACTAGTCAAATATTAACATTCATGAAATAAATGTTAATAGACATATTCACAATGATCTCATGGAAATGGGTTTTTATCCACAAATGAAGAAGCAAGTTTTTGCGCACTTCATTTTTTTTATTAGAGGAGTCTGAGAAACTAAATGTAAATCTTTATACATGTCTGATAAAAAAATATATTGTAGAGAATAAAAATAAACATGAAATTACACCTCTAATCTAACAATGATGGAATCAATAAAGTTTGTTTGTGTATCAAATTCTAGTAGACACTTTCATGCCACAGATAAAAGTTAGAGTTCATTTTAGTTCCTCTTTATCTATGTGATTCAATAAAGCTTAATTCATTTTTTTTTTTACAGCTACAGCTGCTAAAATAAAATATACGATAGCTTCTCACAGACAAGGTTGTGTTTGTGGCTCTGTATTCTCACCAGGTTCTCTCCTGTGTACCTCATTACTCTGCTCCATGCCTTCCTCTCTTCCACTCTGTAACATTCCAATGCGCTCTCTTTGACAACTCTCCTCTGCCTTACCGTCTCTTGACTCTCCTCCACCTTCATTCTGAGGAAGATCTTTGCTTGATTCTGAGAGGGAAGTATCCCCTGTGAAATTGGAGGTATCGCTCGAAAGGATGGAAAGAGCTTTTAGATTCACAGTGGGCATCTTGGGGTACGGCAAAGCTCTGGGCGAGTCAGTAGAGGATGACGAGGAGACGACAGCAGAGCTTGAGGAGGAGACCGGTGTCGAGTCAGCAGATCCCTTGCTGTTCAAGTCCTCATCTCTCTCCTTGCTGGGTTGTTGGTGGTAACCAACATCCTGAGGTCCTAGACTTCCCATCTGACGAGGTCCAAAGTCTGGATGTTGGCCATAGTACTCATACTGACCGTCTACCATGTGGTTGAAGTCTTGTCTTGTGTGACGGGGCATGTTTGGTGGATGCATCAGACGAGGATTCATATGATCTCCGTAGTGTCCCTGGGGCTGTACTGGGTAATAGTCTCCAGGATGCCCCAGGTATGGTCCCTGGAAGCGTGCGCATGATGCATCCGATGAAGATGTGACACTGAATGAATCAACGCAGCTTGGGTAGGATGATCCAGGAGATTGGGACATGCTGCTCTGAGATGGGGCAGCGTTCCTGTCCATACAGGAGTTACCTGATGTCGAAACAGCCGGCGACTGATACTGATGTCCATACATCTGTTGGTTGTTGTATTGTAGCTGCTGCTGCATCTGAAACTGCCTCTCCCTAGCACACATTTCATCCTGTCTTAGTCCTTCCCTCATCTGGTTATGATCTTGGAAAGAGATCTGGTTCAATCTACTTTCTGGCAATTCATGTCTTGACTCTTGAGCGTGTGGTTTCTCATTATTCACATTACCCTGTACTTTAGGACCATTGGCCAATACCTGAAAGCCACCATAGTTCTCATACTTTGGGTTCTCGTTCTTATAGTCACCCTCCGAATGCTGCATCCCAGGCCTTCCGTTAGCTCCATACTGGTCCTGGCCTTCAGTCGTCTGACTAGGATCTGAGGATTCTACAGCCTTGCCATGCTCCAGAGGGTCTGTGTTTTCGATGGGAAAATCTGTGATGAGAAAAGAAATATATAATATAGCATATCTTTTCATTCATCACAGCAAATGCTGAATATACAGCTCATGGCTGTTTTTCAATTCATATCATTTTTATACAAAGACTCATGTATGATAAATGCCAAGAAAATAATACTATTCGTCATAATACCCGACAGCTATTCTTAAAGAACGGACACTGCCTCTAAATACTGCTTTTAAATATTTAAACAACACTGGTGGATGTCTTAAAAGAATTTGAAATAAAGATTGTTTTAACCACTAATAACAACATTGAAAATGCCAGTTATATGATGATAATGATGATACACGTTGATAGAAGTAATAAAGAAAGGGAGGGGGGAAGATGAAAGTTTAATGTCACTACAATCGCATGTCATCTACATGTAACTCAAACATCTTTAACACCACTGTTTGTTTGTTTTTTTACAAACTCCTTGTATTTATTTAGCACTCCTTGCTTATCAAAAATATTTTTCAAACACCTAGAAGATAAAAATGTCATGATACAACAATGATTACGGGATTATAAAATATAAAGGATGATAACACAGTAACAAATTTGATAATGAACTTAGTAATATCAACATTGATGGTGCTAGAAATTATATAGATAACCACTGATATTGCAAAACATATTGCTCACTTACTTTGAGTTCTTGAAGACCTATGTTTCTCTTCTTGATCAATCCTAAATCCCATCTCTGACAATGTCAGGATGACCTACATGAGATAAAAACACACAGCACCCATAAATGCCACATGTAATCATTCTTTCCTTGTATTCATTTGGAAATACATCCATGATCTTTAAAACGGGTCTTTTACATGTGCATGTATGCGGAATCCTTTTCTTTTGAATCATCAATTGTATTCAAATGTATTCCAAATTAAAATACAACTATAAGATAAGAAACAATTTATTGCTGGTTAAGGAAGCTTGCAATACTGGAAAATAATTTTGCCCTCTGCAAAGACATATACTTTATATTTTAAATTTCAATGCATCCAAAACTAATAAACCTATCCTGGGCCCGTTGCACACAACGTAACTACCATGGAAACCTTGATTTCGATTGGCTGTTGAGCCCTGTTACCATGGTAGTTGCCATTGATGGCAAGGTTACCATCAATGGTAAGTTTTAGGCAACAGGGCCCAGGACCTGATGCCATGGTTCTACGACACATGCTCAGACAACAATTGATCTACGGTCAATATCTTACAGTACTCCACCTATAATTCTATCAAATTTTGTGCATTTAAAAAAAGTATTTTATGTTAACTTTATAAATAAAATGATAATACCAGTAACAACAACAACAATAACAAGAAACAACAACAAGAATAATAATAATCAAATTCCTAACTTGGACCCTAGACCAAACACTACAAAACACTTATTCTAATCTTAACAGTAACCTGAAACCCAGTTGCAACGGTAACCCTAACCATAACCCTAAACCACTATCTGTGACAAAATACAGCCCGAGCAAACGTCTGCGTAACAATGGCCTACCTTTTCCATCTCTGGTCTGTACTTGAAGTCCTTGAGACAATCCATGGCTAACTCAACGAGCTCCATCATGTACTTGGAGGGCCAGACCTGACACTTGGGATCCTGCAAGATCTTAGCAGCAGCATGGGGATTCCCCTTATTGTCATCCATTATCCTGTCAACACTTCTCCACTGAGTCAATGATTACAAGAAAAAATACAAGAGAGATTGAACATTAGGCATGGCTTTAAAAAGTATTAAAATCCTTCCTAGATCATGAAACAAACAAATATATGATGTGATAAAAAGTGTACTGTTCTAACTGTTTTGGGTCAAATACCAAATTGATAAATAGTTGTTTGAAAACATAAATAATCACAGAAAATAAGAACAACAACAATTTTTTAATTTGTGTATCTTTTTATTTTTATATATGTAAACAGTAAACAGTTCTAGAACTTGAACCAAGAATAAAAAAGTGTAACTTCCCTTTTAACAAACTAAAGCCTATCTTCAACTAATACATGTAGTTAATCATGGCACCGTGTCTCAATCATCTTGAACAACAGTTAAACTTCATGAACATTGGCCTAATTTAAAACCAATCTTAGGGCAAAATTAAACCTAGAATCAAGTTTAAGAATTCCAAATTTACCAACACTGTGTATGACCTTTACCACATGGATGTACTTACCAGTAGTTCATAAGTCCCAAATCTTTTCTTTGCTTGTCCTGCTTTCTCTCCTGTCACTAACTCCAAAAGGACCTATCAAAAAAGTTGGAAAAACATTGGGTTGAACAACACAAACTGATCAAAAATGTTTGGCGATTGCTTTTTTTCCTAATGAATGATGCAGGCCCTATTAATATATTTATTATTTGTATATATATTTAGTTATGTGACATGCTTGTTTACATCCATGGTTTACGGGAATCTTTAACATTGTGAATTTTACATCAGAAGCGCAATTTGATTTATTTTACATTGTGAACAACTGAAATGGCAATCCCTATCCCACTTCAAAATGCTCTAGGAGTTACAATTTTACAACACTTGTCTAGGAGTACACTTCAGTAATTCAGGAAAAAACTATGAAAAATCCTCATTTAGGGGGTGTCTGGAAAACCTGTGGTCATGCATGTTTACAGTATTTCTACATGACTGAGACCCCTGGGGTGGACAGAGGGAGAAACATAGAAAGAGAGAGAGAGAGGGGTGGAAGGAAGGAGGGAGGGAGGGAGAAGGAAAGAGCAGTGGAAGGAGAAGAGAAGGGTAGCAATGGATGAATAAGAGGGTGGGGGAGATACAGAAAAGGATGGAAGGAGGAATAGAAAGAAAAAGTGGGATGAAAGAAGGGAAGGAGGGAGGGATGGGGCAGAGAGAGAGAGAAAACAAGAGAGAAAGAATACAAGTACAATATTTTGACTAATACACTAAAATGAGAAAAATTTCATGACACATGAAGGCAAATGATCACAATACTTTTTAAAACTTGTCAATCAACTTACAACACCAAAGCTGTAAACATCAAGCTTCTTTGAGAGCTTTCGCTTTGGATCCCGCATGAACTCCGGAGCCAAGTAGGCTTTGGTACCAAAGACCACACTGGTCTTAATAGTAGTGTACTCCTTCCCCTGTGTAGGACCTGGTCTGGCTAGACCAAAGTCTGCAATCTTAGGAACAAAGTTCTCATCCAGAAGGATGTTTGCACTATTAAAAAAAAAAAAGGAAAAGGCATTCAAAATGGAGTAAAGGTAAGATTAATCAGGGTCATTGATACATACGTAACCCATCAGCTCAAAACCATGCACTATTGTTTAAACATGACGCAGAAAACAGTTTTCGTTCATGTATAAGTAAATAGCAAGTGGGATTTTTTTTAAAGTAGCTGCAGGCAACAAAGGTCTTACATGTACTATCTACGTTATAAATACAGAAATTTGAAACATTTCATGCTTGAATACATAATTATCAAAAACGCTGCCAGGGTTTACTGTAAATATATCAAGCTATCCAATCATTTATAACACTTGTAGCGTACTTGAGTACAAACCACTTGAATTTCATCACATCATACTTCAAATGCTCAGTTGCTACATGTAGATGACCTGGTCTTCCAGACATGAGTGATCCATCAAGACTCTGTATCTACTTCAATCCCTGGTGATCTACAATGTGCTGGTACTTTATTATCAGTCAACCCAACAAACAGAGCTACCGGTATGTATTTAATACATATTGTATCTGAAACAATAAACCACATCCGTTCATAGAAATCGCCGTAATGCAGACAATGATCACAGCTAATATTTGTTTCAGTAATGTTATAACCTCTGGATATCTTGCTTGATTAAAAAACAAGAAATAATGCATCGTGCATTATCATGTTTCTATCTCCTGACATATGATCATACGAAACCCTACAATAATATGAAATTCAACTTCTATCTGTCGTAAACCTAAATATTTCTGCAAAAAGTATTTGATTAGGCCATGTTATCATATCACCTCTTGATATCTTGGTGTATAAGGGGCACAGCACTATCCGCTGTATGGAGGTACTGTATACCCAAGGCTGCCCCCTCAGCTATCATGTGCCTTCTATGCCATTCCAAAGGTCCCTGTGGAGCCTGTGAGTAGATAAAGAGTGTGATAGAGGTCAAAAGAGGTCATATACAGCAGGAAGTTCCTTCCTACCAAACCCATGAAAGGGGTTAATCATATTATTAGACATTTTAGTTGCAACCTTTCATATCTCTGATGAAATTGTGTTTCGTTGAGATAAGAAATCTTTGGATTAATATGTTGAATACCAAGCTAAAATATCACAGGATTAAACCAAAACCAATGGACTGGAAAATAAAAATGTGATCTGTTTGGGTATAAAACAATGTAAGCAGAAATACATGAAAAACTTGACAATCTTGGTTGAAATATTCAATGATTAAATTTAATAGCATTTTTATGGTCAAAAAGAAGGAAAAAAGGGTTATCTTGATTTCTGGCAATGAATTTAGTAACTATGTGCTTAAGATAGAAATGAACTAAGGACAGTAGAACACACACTTAGTTTTAAACTCTAAACCCTGGTTTGGAACCAAGAACCCCCTGGTTCTATGATGATGCCCCAACCACAGGGGCTATGTATACTGCATAAGCTTCATCTTACCCTGCCCTCCAACTGGTATTCCAAGGAACCATTCTTCATAAAGTCAAATATCAGACAAATGCAGTCCTCTCCAAAAGAATAGGCAACCAAGGAAACAATGTTTTTGTGGCGGTACCTGCAACAGCAAAAAATCACTTGAAGATGAATCATACAATATCTTGAAGCCTTTTTGACTGATTTATCAACATACGGACTGAGTTTTCTCATTGTAATAGGCTTCATACAGTTATCATCCTGTTCTTACATGCAATGGGTTGAATCCCATATGGAGCAAAGCCAAGGGTATGAAAGAAAGCAATCATATTGATATCATGTCAACAACCAAACATGTTAAAGTAATTTTGTATCAGCTCCCTAAAAGTTTGGGAATAATGCAACAGTATGTATATTACTGAGCAACTTGGCAAAATAAGTTTGAAGGCAAAATAAGTTTGAAGGCACATTAAGTTACATGTATACTGTGCACCCCTAAATCATATAATCATTATAAATTTGGCATCATTGAAAAGTGAAATAAATTGGCATACAACTGATAACAAATACGAAGATCAATAATTAAGTAACGTTCAAAATATCATCACTTGAACTCGAGTTTCTGATCTTTTGTTGCATAGTCTATAGTTTATACAACTGTACATGAATCATATATTCTCTGCAGTAATATACTCACTTTGTAAGAGCTTCAATTTCCTTGATTTGATCTCCTCTTATCATTGACTCGTTAAACTTGACATTCTCATTCTGTAAAATGTTTCAAAACATAAGAAAAATTAAAAAAAAATGTCAATGTCAAACCTATATATCTACTGCATAGTGTTCAAATGATAACTGCTGCAATCTATTTTTCGTAAAGGGATGATAATTTTTATGCTACAGCAAGAAAAGTTGGCATATCCTCGGATCAGAGCTAGAAGACTATTCACTCATTTGGGTATTTGGGTTTTGAGTATCTCAAATGCGTATGACTGTCTCAAAAGTTGGCATATCTTTGGATCAGAGCTAGAAGAGTATTCACTCATTTGGGTATTTGGGTTTTGAGTATCTCAAATGCGTATGACTGTCTCAAAAGTTGGCATATCTTTGGATCAGAGCTAGAAGAGTTTTCACTCATTTGGGTATTTGGGTTTTGAGTATCTCAAATGCGTATGACTGTCTCAAAAGTTGGCATATCTTTGGATCAGAGCTAGAAGAGTATTCACTCATTTGGGTATTTGGGTTTTGAGTATCTCAAATGCGTATGACTGTCTCAAAAGTTGGCATATCTTTGGATCAGAGCTAGAAGAGTTTTCACTCATTTGGGTATTTGGGTTTTGAGTATCTCAAATGAGTATGACTGTCTCAAAAGTTGGCATATCTTTGGATCAGAGCTAGAAGAGTTTTCACTCATTTGGGTATTTGGGTTTTGAGTATCTCAAATGCGTATGACTGTCTCAAAAGTTGGCATATCTTTGGATCAGAGCTAGAAGAGTTTTCACTCATTTGGGTATTTGGGTTTTGAGTATCTCAAATGCGTTTGACTGTCTCAAAAGTTGGCATATCTTTGGATCAGAGCTAGAAGAGTTTTCACTCATTTGGGTATTTGGGTTTTGAGTATCTCAAATGCGTATGACTGTCTCAAAAGTTGGCATATCTTTGGATCAGAGCTAGAAGATTATTCACTTGTTTGGGTATTTGGGTTTTGAGTATCTCAAATGCGAATGAGTTTACCTTGATGATCTTCTTGATTGCCACATCTATCATATCGAGCTGAGCATGAAACACTTCCCCAAATGCTCCTGCCCCCAGTCTCCTGGCAGCACTGAAGTTCTCTGTAGCTTTGCGCAGTTTTTCATACGGTACTTTGATGGTTGCACTTAGACCTGCAATCAGAAAACAGAAAATATGTTATTTCTTTTAATACTGTTGTACTCTCTCTCTTTTATAGTGTAATTTGCTCTGAGACATGTGACAAAGGAAACAAAACGGAACAAAGTCCTAGTTTTAATGTTCCTGTTGATTAAAAAAAAAAGCATTTCCATGACAACCTAACAAGAGCAAGAACATACATTGACATGAGTATACACTTTTATAAAATTCAAGGAAAAGAGACAAGCTTATCTAGGTCCACAAATGTCATAAAATATCAAAATTTGAGAAGTTCAACCAGTTCAATGGTTAATTGTACAAAAATGAATATACACTTCCAGATATATGGGATTGTAAAACACCATCTCTCTTCCTAATTAATTCTAACAAACAAAATATTATACAGTCATTCTATATGGGAACTGTGACACATTAATCCAATTTGGTTTGCTTTAAAAGTCTCATTTCATCAGAGATTAAAATTATGTTTTTTCTCTATAGAAAAGAAAAAGAAGAAAAGAACATATGAAAGGGCCTAGATAATTCCATCAGGAACTTGTTTTATATTTTCACTGGGGACAATAAATGATCTTGTCGTACCACTTTTCATTAGTCCTTCCTTGAGTATGATGAAAACACTTAAATACACAGTAAATACATATTAATAAAACAAACACTGGTTCTCATGTTTATATATCAAATAGGTAAAACCAAACCCACTTTGGATTATTTACTTAACTTTCATTGGTCTACACTGCTAGCTTGACTGGGGGTAGCAGAGTGTGGATGTTACTTACATTGGTCTACACTGCTAGCTTGACTTGGGGTAGCAGAGTGTGGATGTTGACTGGGTGATTGAGGAAGCGACTGAAAGATGGGCTGCCTTGAAGCTTGAAGGCACTCCGGTGAGACAGCAGGTGGGAAAGCCAAGTTATCATTGTTAGAGTAATGAGACTGGTAACGCTGTGGGCCACCTAGAGGATGCTCTGAAGGCACCCTCATCAGATCGTTCTGCTCTGGGTGCCGAGGCCCTGCATGGTACTCCTGCCTGTAGTTGGGTTGCATTGAAGCGTTGTAACCGTCTTGCTGCGGTCTTGTGGACATCATCATTCTCTGGTCCACAGGCTGGAAGGCAATGTTACTGTGGTAGCTGACAGTTGAAGGAGTTCTGCCACTAGTCTGTTGCCCCCACTGTTGCTGCTGTTGCGGGAGTTGAGGGTGTTGGATTTGAGGAGGATAGTGTGCACTTTGCTGGCATGACGGCTGAGGCTTATGCATTGGAAACTGATTTTCTACAATAGAAAAATAGTATGAATGTATAACATTAACCTAATAGATGTAGAAGTCAAGATATTATCATCTCAACTTTTACATAAGATAATTTGTATAATGACATTTCATGTATTTTTCTAAAATGTTGACAGCACATACGTAGCAATACACAATTTTTCTGATGAAGACTCTTTGGATCAAAGGAAGTGCCAATATTGAGTGTTAAATCAGAACATTATATGATTACATTGAATAATACTGTAATCATGATTCCTGATACATCAAAGTGAGAGAGAGAGAGGGGGGGGGGGGGCTTGCCCTTGTCTCAACCAGAAGCTATTAGGTAGATGTTAGATAATTAAGATCAAGGGTGGGGTCACTGGGGTGTATAGACTATAGAATAACTAAATTATTTAGTGCATACAAAGAATACAATTACACAACATAAATCTAAAAGAGAAGAAAGGTAACAAAGATCTGTCAACTCATCAAGAAAGTTATTTCTACAAGACTAAGTAAGCTTTACCTCTCTATACTGGCAATTAAAATCTGTAATATTCTCTAAAATAAAAAAAACTTCTGCTAAAGTACATGTATCATATTCATAGATGTTTAAATGCAACAAAAACATTTCCCACTTCCCATTTATATTTATGATTCACAAGTTTATTTTGTATTTTGACTTTATGATGTCAATTTGAAGATTTCCAACTGTAATTTTCTCAAACTGATCAATGCAATAAACCAAATTCTACACTGCAATGATAATCAGGGGGGGGGGGGCATAAGTGGCTCATGCCCTCTTTGAAATCCGATTAGCATATTCTAATTACATGACAAAACTTTCCCCCTAAAATTGGTATCGTGCTTCCCGGTACAAAATCCTGGATCTGCCCCTTAAAGGTATTACAAAGTTTTGGTATGGGGTCATGAATTTGGTTCAAATTAACATATTGGAAGCATATGCGTTCCTACAATATTTATTGATCGTTGTCGCGGTTGAAATCGAGTCTAAAGTTATGAAATTATAAATAATAAACTCTTTATGTTGTATAGCTCCCTCTCAAGGTCAAGTTATTAATTCAGCTATGAAACAATGTTTCTTGACTAAAATCGACCGATTAGCTATGCCCGTTTGGAAATTATATATCACAACTACATATTCTGAGATTTTCATGGTCGCAGCTACCATTGCACGGCCATAGGCGCTATTTGAAATTTATCAAAATTTACCGGGAGCACCGGTAAATTTTTATATTCAATTTTTCTCGAAAACAGAGGTGTTTTAGGGGCTATTTTTTTTAGTGCTTTCAATACACCTTACAGGGGCATCCAAATATATCAAAATTGTAAAGATTCACTATCCACCCAATTTTCAAAATTTCCCCAAACTTTGTATTACCTTTAAGATAAAATGTTGCTTACGATTTCTTCATGCTGTGCAATATATAATCACAAATTATACTAACTACTAAACAAACGCAGACATTTTCCTCTGCTATAAGAGGATACAAGAACATGACCCCATAACCTACTTGTAGCAATGCTTACCATGAACCGTTGGAATATTGACTGGTCTTTGTTGAAACTGGTTTACTGGTTGACCGACATTCATGACAGGTGGCTCAGGGACCAGTGGGTCACTGTGTGTAATCTTCTGTATCAAGTAATGCAAGTCAGGTCTCACTGCAAAAATCAACAGGAAATAAATGGTCTTGAAAATTCAAATATCTAAGTCATTAATGCCAGCCCCGGCGCACCTCGAGGTCATATCAGGATGTAACGTCCCCTTGAGCCTATAGAAACAGCTATGCATGCCTCTCATAGCATTCAATATATCTATACTAGCACCTAAGGTAAAGCATGTTCAATAAAAAAATAATATATAAAATCATCTAAATATTAATGCATGCCCGTTTTGTTCTCCAAATAACACAAATTACAAATCTATTCAGTATTTTTTAATGTGTATACAAAAAAAAAAAAATCTTGCAAATTTCTTCCCGAGTATTATAAAGCGAGTATGTTACAAGTAATTTCCCCTATTTGAATCTAAATTCAAAATATGAGTCTTTCATTCCCTATTTGTCTGATGTGATCGTCATGTTGTATTAATAGTACATGCATCCTTGAAAACTGTCTGTTCAGAGCCAAAAGGGTGTTAACTCTGTGTTAAAGTTTATGAGTTAAAGCTCTTCTGGCTCCAATCGATACAAATATTCAATAAAAACAACAACCGCCAACAGGAACTTGTGACTTCATGTCACCTGACGACCCTTGAGTGCCAGCATCTTATCCTATCATATCATGTTACACACTACAATCTTTCACACATATTATGTGCTCAGCCAAAAGCCATATTACTTACATGCATCAATAATTTTCACCCTATGTATTATGGATAACTGTGCAGTTATTTTAATTTTGTGATCTTTATTTGCATTTACAAGATACAATTGTGAATAGGCAAAACTGGAACTTTGGCAGCTTATACTGAAATATGCGGTATGAACACCTTTTTCACTTCCTTAATTAAAAGAACTGAGTTTACAGTCCTCTCTCTCTCTCTCTCTCTCTCTCTCTCTTTCTCTCCCACTCTCGCTTTCTCTCTCTCTCTCTTGCTCTCTCTCTCAAGTTATGTATACATTTTGGCTGCTGTGATGATTTAATATGATTTATATACGCCAGCAACACATTCTTCATTTGTTTTTCCACAAAAATTTTTTTTCAACAATATCTGCACATTGTGCTGAAAAATAGGACCTATTTCATAATGATGAATCTGTTTTAGATAATACTCATCTCTAAAATATAAAGAGGAAAATGCAAAGGAACTCCATTCAATCATCAAGATCACCAATATAATCTTGCTTCCCACAAATTTTTGGACTGATTTTTTTCAAAAGCTACAATAAAAGTACTTTTGAAGCATGCCAATGTATAGTCCACTTACCAAAGTCTTTGAGAAACATCATGCACCTTGCATGTTTTATCTCATAGAGTTTGAGATAGAGTTCTTCAATGGTGTGGTTCTCATAGTCCCACGTAGTCAACATCTCATCTGTAGGACTACCTCCTGGACGCAGCATGCAACGCTGGAACATGGCGATGTCATCATTGGTGAATCCAAGCAAGCCCGCTGTTTTGTGATCATCAAATTAAAGTTTAAATTAACATTTAAAATCATTTTAATACAAACGTCTGGATATTGTTTCGATTCAGTCAGTATTGTGTCGATTCAGTCTCACATGTACTATTATGGGATAAATTGTCAGAATTATTCACCACTGTTTTTGTACACAGTTTGAAAGCATATGATCCCTCGCTATTTAGTGAGGACAACACTACTGTCAAATAGAATATTCTAACATTTTCTGGAATTTTTTTCAAATTCAAAGCAAAAAGTACCCTGAATTGAAATTTCAGTGCTATATGAGTCATGATGATCATAGATCGACACATGTATATTAAAGCTGATATAACGCCCTGATCTTGCTCCAATATTTATGATGCCTTTAAATTAAAAGTAATTCTTTAGACTCTTGTGACACCACGGATAGCTCAGTAAAATGGAGAATGTATGCCCTGATTAAAATAAACTCACTCACTAGTAATGTGTGGGCATTTGGGCTGTTCAGTCTCCATAGCATTACAAATACAACCCAAGAGATACATCTTCCCTCATTTCTTTTTCAACAAAATCTATCAAATGCAATGTGAATTATTCATATTTAATGTTTCTTCATTACATGTATCTGTTGATTCTGCCGTTTTCAAGCTTTATTGATCATAAATTAAACCTAGCATTCGATCTGTACAAAACCTAAACCGTGTACATAGAGCTTCACTTTCCTTACATGTATTTGTACATGTGCATGTAACAAACAAGTCAAGCGGAAAATCCAACCATCAACATCATAACTCTACATATCCTGAAAGAATTACTTGAAATTCCCAACATTTTCTAATTCAATTAAAGGGACTGTCAAGGGTATTTCCAAAAAAGCTGAAAAAATAACAAATATGTCAGAGGATTTGATAAATTTCTGAAATAGAAAGAGGAAGTTAAAAAGTCTTTTAAAAAAATGAACATTACTTAATAAATATGCAAATAAATGATTCCTATTGCACTAATGCAACCTCATCTCTATGTGTTTTGGATAACAGAAGTCATATTTTAACTTCATAGGTGTGGAAAGTTCTTTTTTACTTGTTGATTGGGGAATTCCCATATTTTACTCATATTTGAGTAATGCTCATAAACTACATGTAAATGTTTGTGTAGGACTGTAGGCCTCATATTCATGTACAATGCTACCTCCACATATTTTTAGTCAAATTAATTAAATGATATTTACTCTATTAAGTTTCAAATGAGTCTAAGACTATAAAACTCCCATTTTATTTTTAACGCACATGTAGGTTAATCTAGTGGAATCAGTACGCACTGAGTTAACCAACAAATATTTATAAATAACATTTGATGTTCGCTCTACACAAACCGAGCTTTGCATGGTGGACTAATGAATGGAAACAAACAGGGTACCGCTAAGGTTGACTTCTGTTACTGTAGCAGTCCAGACTTTAGTTCAGATAATTCTGTCTGCCTTTATATATGTTTTAGTCTTCAATCATCTATGTCCTCCGCCCTTACACCCATCCCACACAGATCGTGTGAACCCAAGAAAGAGAATGAGAGGCAAGGACTGTCCCCGGTTTGGCATTGAGGGTGTGTAATTATCTCAGCTGATTGGGCCCGCGACACGGAAACATTCCAGGCAGTGGACTACCGGTATTTATCCAGGCTTTTGAAGTTTTGATCCAGGGCAAATAAAGAATTAGACAGTTTAAAATGTTTGGCACAGAAGTTGACATAACCTTTGACCTTTAAATTGTTCTTCTTATCACCTATTTGGTATAACAAATATTTACCAACGACCACCACCAAATATTTTAAACTCCCAGTTCCAATGGGTGTCACTTTGTCGCATTGAAATTATGGTTATGAGTATGACTAGACCAAAAGAATTGTCTACAGTATTTCTTTTGGGGGATATACATGTACCGCTGAGTCTACGTCATCAACAAAAAACCAAAAAAAAACAAAAAAAAACCCTCCTCCAAGCAGACAGATTTTTCTGTCTAGATTCCGACTTACCAAGGCTCATCCAGTTCTTTCTTTGTAGATGTGAATCTAAAATATGACATAATTCCTGCTTCACAATTGCAGATTTTATGTCCCTCAATAATACTGGCATTTCCTTGGTAGCCATATTCCACTTATATGCACAAAAATACCACTGGCAACAACCTGTTGAGCTCTCAAAAGTAAACCTCTAAATAATCAACCAGTCATAACTGGCACTTCACAGTGTAAAAGAGTCCAACATACCGGTAACCCAATTTTTTATTCCTACTCAACAAACCAGGATATGTAGGGGGAGTAGTAGCCAATTAAAAAGAAAGAATGATATTTGACGACAATTATTTTCAGCAGATCAGTAATATGCACTCAATCAATGAAAAAATCTTACAATATCAACCATAAACCAAAGTCCACCCTAGACATTGTAAGAACTATACACCGTTATACAAACATCCTGTTCGTCCTTACATATATCTTCTTTTATTAAAATAGCATGTGTACTCAGATTGTGAATCATCATTTTCATGCTCTATTATTATGATGACAAACAAGTTTTGTCATCATAATAATGGCATGCTTGAATTGAAAGAAAGGAGCTCTGAAACTCTTGACCTGAGCTGGGTCCTTGGGATATGATAGAGTACAATTCCAAAGGTATGTGTATTTAGCTGAAAACATGACGATGAAGTTGATTGAATTAAAAGTACATGTAGCTATGTAGCTAGTACCTGTTGAGTTGTATTATAATACTAATAGTCTAGCTCAAGTCAAGAGTCTATGCAAGTAGAACATGTGCATATCGCGCTCACATTATGTCTATGCCTGGTTTCGTTTCGTGAGTATTTTTTACGTCTTGAAACTTTGTTTATATTATACTAGTCTACGAAAGTAGTGGACTAATTATGAACTCCATAGGCCTACCTAAATGTTTCCAGTTCTTCAAGCCAGATATATCATCGAGGAGATCACATAGCTGCTGCCGAGCAGGGACTGGAATATCCCGGACATACATCATTCGTTTGGAAGCCATTGCGACGGGCATTCTTCATGCGTGATTTCGCGAACAGTGTTGGAACGTATAAAGCATACCAGTCAGTCCGCAACGCCCGCGATAATTAGGCAGAATGACCAAATTTATACAGCACCCGGAAGTGCGATAAACCGTCGTATTTCGTGTCCCGCGATTTGCGAGATTTCGCGAGACTTTTGCACAGGTCAACAAACTTTATCACAGCTGCTTTGGTTTTCACTGTGCTGCGTAGCATGTAGGGGTAAGTGTATCTCCGTACTTTTCTACGTATTTTGATATGAAATTTTCCTAATTTTACCGCATCTGAGTGATTGCAAATATTCATTGAAATGTGTCCATATTTTCCTTCTTTCGTAGGAGGTATTCTGACATTATCTTGCATTTAGCGTGTTCCTGACCGATATAAGAGATGTTTTTCCCCAATTCTTCGATTTTTCACAAAAACAATGTTGGCAGAAGTGAAAAAGTGCAGAGTTCGATTGATGCACGATGTATTTTATTAGCTTTTATGGCCATGAAAGTTACACATTTTTCGATTTTCAACCGGAAGTTGTGTGACGGCTACGTTAAAAACACTAATTTTTGCCGATATGGCGCGAAAAGTGTACGTTTGGCCAACATGGCCGCACTTTCGTCGTCATCACCGTGACCGCGTAGCGGTCCCATACATAGCCTTTTCTGTACCGATTCGACATAAAACAAAGCCATATCTGATCTGGGGCCCTCGACTTACAATTACATCATGTACTATCCCATTAAATTAGCAAGCTTTCTTGATAATATTTATGCTTAATCCATTTTATTTTGACACGAATTTAACAGTTAACTGTGAGAGTTAAACAATGACTCTGGCGTCTGGTCAGACTCAGATAATTATATTATTAATTTAGGGACTCTCAAACTTTGGTTGTGCCTTTTTTTTGGGTTCTGGTCAACTCAAAATTTACAACCAGCCATAGAAATAAACAGCATTTCCCTTGTGCGAGTAATGTGAACAAAACAGAATTAAAACAAAAAGCCAAAGTTAAACACTTACATTTTAACTTGTGCACATGTGGAAAAATGAATGAATTTGACGCCTGTAATTTGTTTTCATTACAAAAAATTAATTTGAATGCGAGCGGGTTTTGTCTACCATAAATGGCTAGCTACTTTGATCAGATCTTTTAAATCCCCATACCTGAACTAAACTATTTTATATTCCTTCTTATCATTTGTCATTTGCCAGGACCGAAGCATACAAGAACAGCTTCTATCCTCGTACCATTACGCAATGGAATCAACTACCAGCCACCATCATCAAAGAGTCAACATCGGCCAAGTCCTTCAATACCAAAGTTTGGAGCTACATGTATGCAAATTGACCACTCAGCGCAGCTGTACACAGGCGGGTTAGAGCGTTGATGTGGCTCTACTTCATCTTAAAATTAGATGATGTCTGCAACCCACTGTATTTTTATGAGCACCTTTTTATTTTGACTTTTGAACTCTGCACCCTCAGTTGTGATGTTTGTTGACAGTTTGCGATGCCACGGAAGTCTGGACGTATATACCAATTGGTCCTGTCCAGTACCACCTTAGATGTAGATGTTGTTGTTTTTCTGACAGATGTACTCAACCATCGAAACTTGCGGAACATTGACAACAAATCTTCTAAGACACAGACTTCACACATCAGTTTCCATTGCATTCCTTGATTAGCATTTGCTGGACTTCACATAGGAACAAACAATCTTGAAAGGGGAGTTTGGGAGAAGGACGAGAAGGATTTTGTTCAGCTTATTCTTTCAGTAAAAGGAAAATCCATTTCAAATGATTACATTTTTGTATCTCTGATACTTCGAAGGTGGGATTCCAGGGATTTTAAAGATGTTTTACTCTGATAATACTTTTATTTTCAGCGCCACATTTTATGCAAGTAATGGTCTCAAGTTCTCAACATACATGTCAAAGTCAGTTTATAAATAAATAAAATGGAAATGTTATTCCTAGTCCTATTTCATTTATAATTATTTATCATTAGTAGTAGTGTTAATAATATATTTTTTGTTTAACCGGCTGACGGTGATTATGATGATGGCGATGATCATGATGGCAATGGTGATAATGCTGACTGTGATGATGGTGATGGCTATGGTGATAATGCTGACAGTGATTATGATGATGATGATCGTGATGGCTATGGTGATAATGATGACGGTGACTACGATGACGATGGCGATGATCATGATGGCTATGGTGATGACGGTGATTATGATGATGGTGATGGCGATGATCATGATGGCTATGGTGATAATGCTGACGGTGATTATGATGATGGCGATGATCATGATGGCAATGGTGATAATGCTGACTGTGATGATGGTGATGGCTATGGTGATAATGCTGACAGTGATTATGATGATGATGATCGTGATGGCTATGGTGATAATGCTGACGATGATGATGGTGATGGCGATGATCATGGTGACGGTGATTATGATGATGGTGATGCTAATAGTGGTGATCATGATGGTGGTGATGATGATAATGATTGTGATAGCGATGATGACTTTGATGATTGTGATAATATGATGTTGAAGGTGAAAATTAGAATATTATTAATTTCATTTGCACCCTTTTAACCCCCACACATTAAAATGTATATCCGATGGTCATTACCATATAAACAAAAACAAAAAATAAATGATCAGATATATATTTTGCGGGTCACTATAAAACAAAATCAAACAGAAAAGCAAATAAGGGAAAGAATTTTGCAATTATTCTATTTCTAAAAATACACATAAACTGGAGTTACATAAATTGACAAAAGAACCATCAAATAAAATATAACCATCAAAGAATGCCTGGAGATTACCAAAATAAATTAATGTTTAAGGCTCTTCTCATTGATTAGTCCATGGTTTACAATTTAAATTAAAACACATTTCATAACTTTTACAACCGACCGCCTGCAATAAAACCATGAAATTTATCAGCAGGGATGGGAACAATCATATTTTCATTTTTTTCAATCACAATACCAATGCCCCCCCCCCCCGAAAGTTTATATTTTCACAAATAAACATTTGAGAAAGAAAATGTGCCTTCTTGGTTAAAATGATATCAAAGCCTGGCCAAAAATAGCACATAAAGACACTTAAACCCTCCCCACTGTCCCCTATTAATTCTAGAGCTGGTATTATATAGTGTACTTGATTGTACTTGAGTACGTATCCGCATCCAACTTGTTATTGTTGTACTCTCTGTAGACTTCTATTATTAAGTAGCGCATGAGTATAATACACAAAAATAAGTATATGGGGCAATACAAAGCCTCTACATCCGGGGGTTACGCACCCGAGAGTAATACGTGAATATCCCTAATCACCGTCTATCCTCCGTGCGTGTTCATGTACAGCGCATGGACACAGAACATCGATAATCGACGCGAAGCTAGATATAACGTAGTATCCCCCGGTCAGCAGGTGACGTCATACTCTGATGACCCACGCATATCGGCTGCGTCACCGCTGTTGAATATGTTGGAATGAACATGGTGTTGTATTTACCGTGTTCCTGACCGATATAAAGAACTAAAACAAAGGAAACAGTGATAGTTTGAAAGTTTGTATATTTATCATCACAATGAACCAAATTACTTTTTGATGCAGTAGCGTTTTCATATATTTTTTTAATGCTGCATATCGTTAAGTTGCTGTGTTTTTTAGACTGTTTTAAATGCTCTTTTTAAAGCATGTTAACGTTAAAAAAATATCTTGATGTTTTGTAAAGATGGATTATTTAGTCTATCTTCTTTATATTGGTACATAAATGAACAAAATCTATAGAGAAACATTGATGCAATCATAATTTTCATGTACCAATGTTTTCTGCTTATTGTCCGTTTTTACCGTACATAGCTTGCATACGACTTGTATAAATACGTGCGAATTCGCGGGCGCTGCGGACTGACTGATACGTTATAACTTGTGTACGTACTTGTCGTGCCGAGAAACCATCGAGAACTAGCGATAGCGCTACTGACCGTGGTTTTGATATACAAAAGATGACGTCATTAGGGAAAACCCCCATCTTGGTCAGCGATACGCAATAGCGGGAAACCGTAAACCACAAAGTCAATACCAAAAAAATCTGGCACAAGCTAAAACCCCCACCTCGATATTACAATTGCATAATCAACTTCCATGAATTTATAAATTAAATGATTGGGCATTAATATTCATCATCATTATTAGAGTATCATAATCATCGTCATCATCCTCATCATCATCGTCATCATCCTCATCATCATCATCATCATACTAATTAACTGAAGATGCATAATTAATAAACAATCATATTTTATTCTGTTTGGCTTACAGAAAAGAAACAACACAGACACATCCCAGGTCTAAAAAAAAAAACAGTTGAAACCACTTCGAATTTTCAACTGGTATCGATTACTGGTACCAGTTGATAAAAATGGCACATGCTATAAACAAACCAGTTGATTCTAGTTGAAACCAATTATTGTTTCACCTGCTAATACCAGTTAAAAACAATAGGCCTTGTTGGTCTACCAGTTGATTCCAGTTTAAAAATCCATTAAACCAAAGTGGACCATTTGCAATGAGACCAGTTGTTTCCAGTTGGAACATATATTGAAACCCAATGGGTGTAAAGTTTACCAGTTGATCCTAGGCGCGGATCTACGGGGGGTTTAGGGGGTTTAAACCCCCCCCCCCCCCTTGGGCGGCCCCCCCCCCCAAAAAAAAAGGGGAAAAAAAAAGAAAAAAAGAAAGAAAAAAAGAAAGAAAAAAAAAAACGCACGCTGTAGAGAGAAACCCTTTCAAGTGCAAATATTGTGAGAAGATATTCAACTCATCTGGTAACTTAACCAAACACATGATAACTCTGGATATAACTGTGTATTAAACTGTTACTTGATTTAAAAAGACATTATCATGCACTGCTTTTTATGGTCTCCATTGTGTTAATAGATGCCAGGAAAACATCATTTACGGGGTTCAAATAAACACCCCCCAAAAATCGGCTCGCCGCTTCGCGGCTCGTGGACGATGCTCCGCATCGTCATTATTTTGGTCAAACCCCCCCCCCCCTTAGCAAAAAGCTAGATCCGCCCCTGGATTCCATTTGAAAGCCATTAACCGTAGTCCGTACTGGTATATTATTAGACCAGTTGATCCCATTTAAAACCAATGGGCCTTACCGGTAAATCTACTAGTTAATTCTAGTTGCAGCACAGTGGTCAAACTGGACCATTTGATAACAGTTGAAAACCAGTAGATGATTACCAATTGCTCTAGACTACCAGTTGAAAACCAATAGATGGTTACCAGTTTATAAAACCAGTATATGATTACCAGTTGATTTACCAGTTGAAAACCAGTAGAACACCAGTTCAATGTATATTATGCATATTCATGATTAATTTACATGTTTTCACAGAAAATATAATTATCATGATCTGTCAAGCAAATCTGACAATGCACACTCATTTTGTGATTTATATTTTCTTAGTCGATCATCGACTAATATCATGTTTTACAATTAAGACGTAAAAATAAATGTTTTGATATATGTAATAAATAACGGAAACAACTGGTATATACAATTGTGTATATACACTGTTGGTCATAAAGGTGGAATAATTATTTTTACCCCAATTTATGGAATGATTTTGACATTGATTTATTCCTAATAGATTTAAATAATAAATATACATTCTCAAATGTTATTGAATAATAATTTGCGAGTGTTTGTTTTGCGTGACTGCTAAAACATGTGTGTGCTACTATGCTTATCGACTAGGGGACCTACGTCCTTAAGTCATAACTGACAGTAATGAGGATTACTGCCTCACAAAAGGCCACTAATAATTATACCTGATCGACACGGTTTTTATTCTGGGGCCTCACAGTTACAAGGCCATTTATTATTATAAAAATAATTTCTAAATTCCTAATAGATCTAAATAACAGTATACATTCTCAGATTGTATTGAATAATAATTTGTGAGTGTTAAAGCATGTGTATGCTAATCAACTAGGGGACCTACGTCCTTAAGTCATAACTGACAGTAATGAGGATTAATGCCTCATAAAAGGGCACCAATATACTCTGTCGCTCATATAGGTGATATATATTTGTTTTACCCAAATTTATGGAATTATTTTTAAAATAATTTAAAAATAATATATCTAGATAATAGTATACATACTCAGATTTTATTGAATAATAATTTGCTAATGTGTGTTTTGCGGGACTGCTAAAGCATGTGTATGCTACTATGCTTATCAACTAGGGGACCTACGCCCTTAAGTCATAAATGACAGTAATGAGGATTAATGCCCCACAAAAGGGCACTAATATAGCACATCGACACGGTTTTGACCCTGGGGCCGCACAGTTACGAGGCCATTGCTTTGTCACTGAACCATGACTGTACGCAGCGGGGGCTAGGATAGGGGGCATGTTTCCATAAATAAAAAAATAAAAAAGAAAATGCAATAAATTTTCAATAATTTATTGCATTTTACCCCGGTCCCCAACATAAAAAAATCCTCTGGACGGCCATGCATTATGGCTCAAGGCATGGGCTTCGCTCGCGAATAAATCTTCAGACCATCACACCCAACTGCAAAGCATGATGCTTAAGCAGTATCTTGTATGGTGTTTAAAGTGAAGCAAATTTTGTAATAAAAATGTAAGGGTATATACCAATGTCTTTAAAAAATGCATATTTTCGCTTTGAGATTTCCCTTTGTAGGTGCCTTTTTTCTTCAGAAAGTGCCCTTTTTTCTTGGTGCCCCCCCCCCCACTTTGGAAGTCGCTCGGCCGCCCCTGCATGAAAGTTATGTTATAATTATTCATTCATGCACAAGCAGTGCACTCCATGATACACAGGTGGAAGTATTTTTTGAAAAGGTGAAACAAAGGCTATTTATGTAGCACCTCCATCCCCGTTATTCAAAATGTACAAAATGGGACGTCTTCACATTAGATCTGTGGATATTCGGGGTCATTGCATGCTAGCCGTTAACTGGTCTATACACGCACGGGCAAGCTTTCGGCTTGTCAAGAACATCCACTTTCGTTTAAAAAGTATCATGCATACAATTTGAATATCTATTTCATGATGAAGTGTAACTTGTTTTTCTATCCATGATTACCTATTCTTATATTTCTGCCACGGGCGACTGAGCACCAGGGTCTTTAAAAATTATCAAAAGCGCCCTGTATACCAAGTTTGGGTTAATGGAATGAATGTGGACGGTCAGGCCATATGTCTCTTGCTTCATTAGGGGCTTTTAGATTCTGCACGACGAGAACGTGGACTGCCCTTTTAAGGCAATGTGACGTCACTGCCAGTGCCTTAAAAGGGCAGTCCACGTTCTCGTCGTGCAGAATCTAAAAGTCCCTATTGTTTATAATGGTGCAATGTATCTATGCTTTCACAGAACCTTGTTTCAATCCATAGGATAAACTTTAATTAATTTAAACAGCCTACCAACTTATTGTCTAATGATATCTAAGTTCTCTCTGCTCACAGTCTAGTCCGTTGCGCCATTTCACACGCGTAAGGAGCATTATGGATTTATCCCAAATAGCGAATGAAAACTCAAAGGTTACTAAACCCAATTGAAAGAAATAACACATAATTATTCAAAATCAAATTCAAATTCAAATTCAAATTTATTGGTCCAAAAGGAAATTCGTTTCGTTTACATGCATTGATCACAGAGAAAAATAAATAAAATGTACATGTGACATGATAGTTTACATACAACACAACACGAGTATATACAGTATAGAGAGAATAAACATAATCACATTATATAGATATTTTCTCTGAATTTACATTATATTCAATATTTGTTCATGTATCCAGAGTTATTACCAAAACAATATAACATTGTAATTATTATTACTATTATCATTATCAATATTACTATTATTATTATTATTATTATTTGTATTGTTATTAAGTTTATTTTGGACGATGATAGTATAAAAAAAATTGACAGTAGACTTTCATAAAAAAAGATATCGTCCAAAATAAACTTTATTCATTTTGTACAACTCAAGGGGTGCGAATGAACTCAAGTTTGTAATCATCATAACGAAGAGAATATCATAACATTTCCTCGCAATAAGCATTTACTTGAGTTTGAGTTCATATTAACACCTTTTCTTTTCAACTGCCTAATAATCAATGTAAACAAGTGAGTAATTGTTTTTTGGAATGACATAAAACACACATATTGGCCCGAATTCACAAAGGAGGTTTGTCGACAAACCTAGGTTTTCGTGCGTCATATGACGCGTTTCGACGCGTTTTTATAAACCAGGTTTATAAAAAAAAAAACGAGTCAAAACGCGTCATATGACGTATACATTAACCTAGATTTGGCGACAAACCTCCTTTGTGAATTCGGGCCAATGGCTTTTGAACCACATTCACTGCTTCAGCCCAAACTTGGTAGCCTACAGGAGGATTTTGACAATGCTTTTGAAACAGCCTCATGCTCAGTCAACCACGAATATGGTATCATCAATTTTGAAAGGTGAGGTATTCGTATACCATTTACCATGAAATATGATTCTACGTCCAAAGTTGGGTACTTTTTTTTTTATACGCACTGTATAATACTTTTATATCTTTGCATGGGTAATACTCGAAATTTCAATTTATTTGTCAAACTGGAATATCATCATCTATGACAATATTGATGATGCTGCTAATAAGTATCGACTTGCATGGTATTGCAAATATTTTCCAATTTTTATGACATCAAAATCACATATTTCAATCGAATATATGAATATATTTGTTTTAATACATGTATAATATAATCCAATGTATATCTATTTTGAAAGACGCAATTTTGGTAATAGGCAATTCGCAATGATTATATCATCAAGTATAAACTTATAAATAACCATATAAATAGAAAAGAGGCGAGAGCTACATATAGTAAAGGCATACTGTCGGTCCTTTATATAATATTATACAACTATTACAGTCAAACCTTCTTTTTGTTACATAAAGTATACTTTTTTATGAAGCTTTGCCTGAAAACATAGCTCCTTTTATATTGAAACATAATGTTGCCAAAATGACTTATAAAGATAAGACTGATTTTTTTTTTTTTTACAAAGGTGTTATTTGAAAGTCCAATAATGATATAACAGTCTAGATGACGTCATCCTCCTTGGCCAAAATCTTCATGATGCAGCATCCTAGTACGATACACAAGATCTGAAATAAACATGAGAATACAAGGTCAAAGATATCAGTAAAGGTTTGCATGCATGGTCATAATACCGACTCTGATCTAAAATATTTAGACCTGAGACTAACTTCCCATTTGTTAAACCCGATTTTGAACGAGCATCGGACTTTAATTTGAGTAGAATACGGGCCACGGAGTCAGAAATAATGGGGGATTTCAATGGTTACACAAGTACCATTATCTGATCAGAATACATCAGAAAAGGACAACGTAGCTAGAATAATTCCTCAATATAGGATAGAGAATGAATACATTCTAATGGCTATATCGGAAACCAGGATACTAGGCCCCCAAATAACAGGGGAAAGTTATTTTGGAATTATGTAAAATGTGTGTTTCCGAATCCTAAATGGACGTACATTATAGGAGACACAATGGGAAACTGTACATGCTATGGAGCAACACCGAGTGTTATTGATTCTAATTATGATAGCAGATATTAAATTATACGACCAAATATCATTCTTTCATGTACTACCCTTTACAACTTATTCAGACCACTGCCCGATAAAAGTAAAGAATATAGAGCAAACCACTATCGAGACGATTATAACGATTACTGTGAGAATGATAGAATAGATTTAAAACGACCACCGGATCTATTTCGACGGCAGGGACAGTTTAGTATAGAGAACAGTTTGAAATGGTTCTTAACGATCTAAATATTTATTAACCGTTAAAAACCGTAAACTACGAACAAATATCTGCCGATTTAGAATTAGTTCACATAACCTACCGATAGAAACCGGAAGACATGCATAGACGTCCGGAAAAAATACCTTCACATTTAAGAACTTGTAATGACTGTAACTTGGGAAGGGTTGGGGATGAATTTCATACCATAATGGATTGTACTGTATATAAGGCTGGGAAAAAATGGCTGAAATATCTGAACAGTTTAAAAATCTTGGCGATGAAGAGAAATTTGTAAGCATTATGAAACTTGAGAATGAAAATATATTTGATCACTTCTGTAAGTACAGTAAAACAATCATAATTACTCGAGGGGATTTTAGCATCCCACCCGTTTGTTTTTATTTTTTAATTTTTTAGAACATCAGTATCGAAATTTTCATTCCCATTTGTTTTGTATCTTTATTGTCAAACATAGTTTGGTATACGTGTCTTATAATTATAATTTGTTAGAATAACATTTACCACTGTATACACGGGTCAATGTCGCTATTCATAAGGACCGCTATTCGTAAGGTTCGCTATTCATAACGTCCGCTATTCATAAGCACCGCTATTCATAAGGTACGCTTTTCATAATTGGAGAAAAGGGTCATTATTCATAAGGACCGCTATTCATAATCAAAGAAGAGGGTCGGTATTCATAATATAAGAAGAGGTTCGCTATTCATAATACGAAATCGGGGTCGTTATTCAAAAGGGTCCCTATTCGTAATATTACACAAGGGTCGGTATTCATAACACAGAAAGAGGGTCGCTATTCATAATACAAAATGAGGGTCGCTATTCATAATACGAAATGAGGGTTGCTATTCATAATACGACGAGAGGGTCGCTATTCATAATACGAAATGAGGGTCGCTATTCATAATGCGAAATGAGGGTCGCTATTCATAAGGTTCATTATTCATAAGGGTCATTATTCATAATCGATGAAGAGGGTCGCTAGGAGAAGAGCGACCCTCATTTCGTATTATGAATAGCGACCCTCTTCTCCTATTATGAATAGCGACCCTCTTCTCCTATTATGAATAGCGACCCTCTTCTCCTATTATGAATAGCAACCCTCTTCTCCTATTATGAATAGCGACCCTCATTTCGTATTATGAATAGCGACCCTCTTCTCCTATGACGAATAGCGACGCTCTTCTCCTATTATGAATAGCGACCCTCTTCTTCTATTATGAATAGCGACCCTCTTCTCCTATTATGAATAGCGACCCTCTTCTCCTATTATCAATAGCGACCCTCTACTCCTATTGTCAATAGCGACCCTCTTCTCCTATTATGAATAGCGACCCTCATTTTGTATTATGAATAGCGACCCTCTACTCCTACACTGTAAAAAAATAATAGTCGAAATAACTCAATAAAATTGAGGAAAAGAATTGCCTTATTTTTATTAAGTAAATATTACCTACGGCATCTTAAGTAGAATTTACTTATTTTGCTGAATAAATTTTTACTCAGTTAAATCGAGTTACATTAACGTAAATAATTTAAGTATTGTAATCATTTTAGATAATTAAAAAAAAGCTATGATAGGATTACATATTGCACGATTTGGTACCCATCTAATCTAATCTAACAAGTAACATCCACTAATCATTCACTACTTCTATTTAAGATTTAACCGTATATATATATCTACCACCATCACAAACTATTACATACGCTTCAATTCGACACATATTGAAAGGCTCCAAATTTTATATATACTTGATCGTAGCATCTTAAAAGGAAAATTGGTTGACAATTTCCTGAAATATCAAGTTTTTATTTGTTTTGAACTGGGTAACAATTAAAAATTGTCTTGTCTTTGCTTAGCCATGTTAAATGAATTAGTAAATGTTTTAAAGTCCTTAAATTTTCATTCAACCACAAAAAAGAATTGTTTTATTTAAAAAAGAGTTTAATTTGGTCTTAATGAATATTCATAAATTATGTAAATATTTCTATTACGCACTGCATCGGTCCTTACTTTAAAAAGATAAGAATAATCAACATAAATTGTTTGAGTAATACGTATAATTTCTGATTTTGAGTTAAAATTACTAAATTAATACAAGCTGAAATTACTTAAAGTTCATATGTATTTGATTTTACTTAAATATTCCACGTATGTTCTACTAAATTGAAAGTTTGAGTTAGCAAGACTTAAATTTAGTGTGTAAGTGGCAAAACTAATGTTTACAAGTAAATTCTACATGGAAAAAATACGTAAAAATTACCAATGAACAAATTATTTTTTACAGTGTATTATGAATAGCGACCCTCATTTCGTATTACGAATAGCGACCCTCTACTCCTATTATGAATAGCGACCCTCTTCTCCTATTATGAATAGTGACCCTCATTTCGTATTATGAATAGCGACCCTCTACTCCTATCATGAATAGCGACCCTCTTCTCCTATTATGAATAGCGACCCTCTTCTCTTATTATGAATAGCGACCCTCTTCTCCTATTATGAATAGCGACCCTCTCGTGGTATTATGAATAGCGAACCTCATTTCGTATTATGAATAGAGACCCTCTTCTCGTGTTATGAATAGCGACCCTTATAAGTAATGAACCTCATTTCGTATTATGAATAGCGACCCTCTTCTTGTATTATGAATAGCGACCCTGATTTCATATTATGAAAAGCGACCCTTATGATTAACGAACCTTATTTCTTTATGAATAGTGACCCTCTTTTACCATTATGAATAGCGGACCTGCAGGTATGGGAAGTTCCACGTTATGAATAGCGGTCCTTATGAATAGAGGTCCTTATGAATAACGGTCCTTATGAATAGCAAATGGACCCCGTATACACAAGCTACAATGTTTATTGTTAATTTGTGATTACTCTAGAAACTATACAACTTGTTGATGTTCTTGTTTATATAATTGTTTTATATATGTATCGTGAAACAAAATGTTCATGTATATGAATGAAGTTTACGAATACAAATTCAAATTCAATCCGGATTCCTAAATAAGTATTGTCGATATAGAACCACGTTCTAAATATATTTATGGATGCAGAGACAACGACAGTATAACCGGACGGTCATTGGATTCAATAGAAAATCTGAGCAAGAAATCGCCCTCTGATCTGCCCCCTGTATCACACCCTGACCTTTTTTTCTCTTGTATTGGCATAACATTATTATTGTCGCCTCCTAGTCACTGGCCCCTTCTTGATTTCAATGCTTAAAATAACACAATAACACAATATAGTATTTTTGTAATATGCTCAAATTGTTGTAGGCATGTGTTTCTCCTATATAATGCCCAACTTATATTTTTGCTGTTGCTACGTCGGAGAAGCTCTGATAAACTCTGAGTTTTTTTAGAGCATTAAAACAAAAATAGAAAGCGAGCATAAACATGAGATGCACTCACATCATAAACGGCCGCACCAAAGGCAACTCCTGTGATGAGTACAGTCTTATAAATCAGTCGATCTTTGAGTGTGGAGTGGCACGGCTGAAATAAAATCAAAACAACATACAACAAATCAGGGATCGTTACGCATGCGTATAAACTTCCCTATTATAGTCAAGTTACTTTTGATTTAACTGCAAGCGACCTTCCACCTTAGAAGCAAAAAAGAATCACATTTTAAAGATTACACCATTGTGTGTCTATATATTGAAAGCATTGGACTCAGTGGTCAATCAGTCACGATGTGTCCATTCTGAACATTTTGAAATTGAAGTTTTGAAACATGGCTTGTTAACAAATTATTGGAACATCTGTCGACACAATATGTAAAAATTGGACGATCACACTGTCAGTATATTTTTGAAATCTGGAAAACACTTTTTTTTCATTATTATTATTATTATTATTTTTTTTTTTTTTTACCGGTTGCGAAATTTCGTGCGATCTTGTCAGCCATTCCCTAATACGAAATGATATACAACCGCTTGTTCATGGAGGAAAGATAAAGACTTGGAACCCGTACTATACTAGAGATTGATGCTCTTTTTCAAAGTGAGATAATTTTGGTCTTCTTAACCTGAAGTAACCGCACAAGTATTCACTTTGTTCTTATATTAAATCAGCATAAATAAACACTTGGGTCGACAGGGTCAAACGTGGGGAAAATATCTTGTCCAAAGATGTTTGGCAGGGACAGACCTCTCGTTACTCGTACGAGATTCAATAGCCTATAGTGGTCCCACGGTCAGAAATAATCAAACGCTTAACTTTATAGATGGGGATGATGATTCAGTTTATAGAGATTTAAGCAGGCTTCATTCACTGAAGGGACTTAAAATCGCTCATTTAAATTGTTTATCGATAATCAAACATATTGACGAAATAAGATGTATGGTTATTAATGCTAACTTAGATATAATGACTCTTAGTGAAACTCATTTATGTGAAAAGATTGATGATGGTGAAATTTGTATCCCTGGATATACAATCATACGACGCGATAGGAATAGATTCGGAGGTGGAGTTGCGATGTACATTAAAGATGATTTGATTTGTATTCGAAAAGATGAACTGTTTGAAGATAATAATTTAGAACTAATTGTCACTGAAATTAAATTTGGGAAACAAAAACCATTTTATGTGATTTGTTGGTATAGACCGCCAAATTCGAATCTTGAAGTGTTTAACGCGTTTGAGAGAGTAATTCAAGCAGTTGATGATATGAGGGTTCCATATCTTGTTCTTGGGGACATGAATTGTGATGTGACAAATAACATTGTATCATGGAATACTAGAAAGCTTCTAGATATCATGGAATCTTACAATTGTGCACAATTTATTAACAAACATACACGAGTAACTGCAGCATCCTCTACTACAATCGATCTTATATTTTGTAACAATGAACAAACAATAAGTGAGAGTGGTGTTATTGAAGTATCTGTAAGTGATCATTATATGATATATTGTGTTATTGGAAAACCCCGGTACTTAAATAGTAATACTCATAAGTATAAAACAGGAAGAAATTTGAAGAAATTTGATAACGAAGCATTTAGAAGAGATATGAATAATATTGACTTTGATCCCGTGTACGAAATGCATGATCCAGAAGTAGCTTGCTCAGTTTTCCTCTCATTAATAATGAAGGTGGTTGATAAACACGCACCTCTCAGAAAAACTAGAATTAAACAAAAAGAATCCCCTTGGATGACACCCAAAATCTCAAAATTGATTCGTTGCAGAGATCGCTCGAAAAGCAAGGCCAAAAGATCAAAAGAAATGGATGATTGGAATAATTATAAACAAGCTCGTAATGGCGTTACAGCTGAAATTCGTAGAGCGAAGCGTAATTTTATTTCAACTAAAATTGAATCAGCTGTACGAGATGTGAAAATGATTTGGAAAACATTGCAATATTTAATACCCGAAAAGAAAACTAAATCGCGAGCTACTTCAATAAAAGTAAATGATCGCTTTATTTGTGGACAAGAATTATCTAACTCTTTTAATGATTATTTTTCAACAATTGGTAAAACTTTACATGATACTTTTGTAAATAATGGGAATAATGCCAATTTAATGACTCCCACTCCTAATGTAACTTCATTTGTATTTAATGATGTATCGACCATTGAAATTGAAAAAATACTTCAGGCTCTCTCTGAAAATAAGGCAACTGGCCCGGATAACCTACCAGCAAAGCTCCTCAAATCCGTAGCTACTATTATTGCTTCCCCAGTAGCACACATACTTAATCAGTCTTTGCGTACGGGCACTATACCCGGTCAATGGAAATGTGCACGAGTTACCCCTATATAGAGGTGAGAAGACATGCATGGAGAACTATCGACCGATTTCTGTCATACCTATCCTAGCCAAAATAATGGAAAGGGTAGTTTATAATCAATTATTTGAATATTTAACGGAAAATAATATACTATCTGATTGTCAATCGGTTTTAGACCCATGCATCTACACAAACGACCCTTTTGAACGTAACAGATAAATGGTTAAATGCAATAGATAAGGCAATATTGTTGTTTAGTTATGATCGATCTCAAAAAGGCGTTCGATACGGTCGATCATAGTATTTTAATAGAAAAAATTAAAATTGTATAACTTTGGTCAATGCACTTTAAAGTGGTCACAAACTATTTTGATAGGAGAAAACAATTTACATCTGTAAACGGGCTATATTTCGATGAAAGGGAAATTACATGCGGGTACCCAAGGCTCGTTATTGGGCCCTCTATTATTCTCAATATTTGTAAATGATATGCCCCATAATGTGCACTCATGTGATATAGCATTATATGCCGACGACACATGTATTTTTACGTCATCAAAAAACCAGTCGAAATTTGTAGCAAACTAAACTTAGATCTTCAAGTTTATCATGTTGGTTAAAAGGTAATAAATTAATGGTTAACCCAAAAAAATGTGAAGTAATGTTTATAGGCACTCAGCAGCGTTTGAAGAGATTACACGATATTATTGATGATTGTCATATGTATATAGATAATAACGAAATTAAAAGGGTCCAGTCATGTAAATATCTAGGTGTTGTTATTGATCAAAATATGTTATGGAAAAATCAAGTTGATCATGTAAAGAAAAAAGTAATTAAATGTATATACCTCTTAAAAAGATTGCGTCCATACATCAATCAGATCACTGCTTTGACCTTTTATAAATCAATTATTCAATGCCATTTTGATTATTGTAGCGCAGTCTGGGCAAATGCTTTAAAGACTCACCTAAGTCAATTGCAAGTATTACAAAATAGATCACTTCGTATTGTTATGAATGTTGATTATATGTATCCTTCAAATAATTTATATGATACCTTGAAATTAGATCGCTTATATATACGATGGTCCAAACAATTAGCATGTACTATGTATCGCTCTGTTCATAACATTTGTCCACCTTATCTCAGCAGTATCTTTGTAATTCGTGAATCAGTATATTGTACAAGGTCCGGTCCGCATACATTAAGACTCATTCAACCGAAGACCAATTACGGGAAAAGATCTCTCTCTTATCGGGGGGCCAAGATTTGGAATGAGCTGAATTACCCTATTTCCACCACTGTATCAATTGAAGCCTTTAAGCGTCACATAAATAGTAACCCCATCATCCTGACCATTCTTAGCAGACAGACTTAACTCCTATATTTAACAAATTAAGCTAAAAATACAAGAACCCCGGTTTTCTTTCTTTTCTTATTCGTAATTTTTTGTTTTGTTACTCCCTTATCCGTTTTTACCATGTAAGGACACGTTCCTCCTTTTGTAGTTGCTTTCCCCCATAATGATGTTATTTTTGTTGTTGTAGATAGTATACTTTTAGTACATTTTTATTTTTATATTATGTAAATTATATTTTGTGTGTATTCATTTGTCTATTTATATGAGTAGCCTATATACATGTATTGATTATTCTGATTGTATGTTTTTATCTTGGCCTGGACCCCTTTGAAAAACAGCTTGTAGCTGACAAGGGCAATCCATCCCATGAGTGGAGAATAAATAAATAAATAAATAAATAAATAAGAGGTTGAAAATAACCACAGCTTAAGTATTGTCAAATCTATACAGGGGCACGGGGTCAAGGGGTCACGAAGGCACCCAGCCCCCCCCCCCCCCCATATTGAAAGATGAAGATAGTATGAAAAGATGAAAAGGAGAGAATAGAGAAAGGGAAATGGACAAGGACGAGAATAACAGACGCTTCATTTTCCGAGGAAGACAGGTCCCCCCCCCCCCCACCACCCCATCCCGGTCATATCGTTCCAATGCCCCCATCAGACGGTGGACGCACGCTACGCCTCTGTATACTTGACTCTATATAAGCTCAATTCTTACGTCTGTATATATATCCAAGGTAGCTGAGCCAACGATATGACATCCTGGAGTATCAAGTATTTTACAGCATGAATAAGGTATAAGGTTGGGTTGATCAGGTAACCAGCCCATCCAATCAGTGTAGTTATGAACCCCGCAACACGTCAGCTTTATCACACATAAGAGAATAATACGGAGTTAGGATTAAACATACGTAAATCAAAAATCGTATAATCTACATTCAACTTAGAGTTGTAGTAAAACAGTTACACGGTTATAACAGTAAATGTTTAACCAAATAGATTTGTTTACAGCCTTTTATGTCATTTTTTTTAAATTTCCTCTTTGTTGGTTTTCATTTTTCAAAATGATATGGGGCAGATCCAGGATTCCGTTTCCGTAAAACAGAGCGGTACAATGCCACCACCCCGCCCCCCCCCCCGCCCCGTATCTATCAAGCTCAATATGTGTGGTACTCGAGACGGCAAGCCGCCCGTTTACTTTTTGGAATGAAAATAGTAAGGAAAGTATCAAAACTAAAGTAATTCAAAGTATCTGGAAGGAACGTGCTGATGGTAGACGATTCAACAACCACAGTGATGAGGGTGAGAAAATAATAGTCAGCGTCTCAAATAAAATGGATTAACCCATTTTCTTCGTACATCACAGGAACGGATCCTCCAGTAAGTTGTGAGCCAAGGTGACGGGGAGTAGCTATAATTATGCACCCCTCGACGCCCCTATAGTGAAAAAGTTGATTCTACTTCAACTGTTTTATTCGGAAACAGGTTTTACTTACGTTCTGCTGTAGACTATCGAAGATTTGTTGAGCTGAAGTAGTTGAGTTATATTGTATCTGAAGCTCAGACATGTTCTCATCGACCAGCTTATCAAAGTCATCAAGTAGAACATAGCCAGAGATACCGGCAGCAAGCTCCAAGATTAGAAGAAGGATCATGATGATAACATACTATAAAGATGTTCAATGAAAACATAATTATTACTTAATCCTAAAAATGGCCCCACGATTAGAAGTACCATGATTTATTCATTTATATATTTAGGGTAGCCCTTTCAATAACGAATATTGCTCTTCCAAGGGGCCCTTTCTGTACAATAAAAAAGACATAAAAAACATTAAAACATTACAATAATAAAACATAAACATTAAGAAAGAATACACAATATACAAGGTTAAGGAGAAAAACAATAGAAACAAAGCATAACTCCTGAAACTTGTTTAACAAAAAATAACATAATTTTTTTATACGACATTATGGAAACGAATTGCTTGTCAGAGTGCATTGGTAGCTCTTTCTGACGAGTGAAACCGCTTTATCTTGACAGAGTATATCAATATCGTCGGCTTTGAACTGATTACATAACATTTCATAAACTTTGATTTTCTTTTTTATTGATCACGGAATAGATTTTTTCCATTCATGGGTTGTAGGCCTATAAAAACATATTTACTATAATTATATTTAGGGTGCATGTAAGATTGAACATTTTCTCGTGGGAAATTTAAAATATCTGATTTTGATTTTGTTGTTGTTGTTGTTGTTGTTGTTGTTGTTTTGAGTAAGTACAGAGCTAATGGGATGGGACCTCGCAAGACACGTCACAGAATTGCCAATTTGTGTAGATTGATCACAGCTTTAAAAATTCATACCTTTCTTATTCCTAATCGGAAATTGCTCAAACGTTCTCTGGCCTGTTCCTCTCAATGTTCTGATATAATTGGAACCAACTTAATATCAAGGTGGGTTCTCCTTTAACTTTTAGAGAGTACAGAGGACCGAGAAAGCAAGAGAACCTTACCCATTTCAGCATACTATAGCTCGCCTGTAAAGCCCCATAGCATCCTAAGTATGAGACGAAGATGATGAAGAAACCGACTGAGATGAGAAGGTTAGGTATAGCTTCCCCTGAATTATTGGTGAAGTCAGCATAATATTGGTAGAAGCCGAGGGTTACGAAGCCTATATAGATTATACCCAAACTCGAGATCTGCAATCAAAGAGACCAAGGTGAACCGTACAACTGATTCTGCAGTACATGATTACATGATCCAGTTA
This sequence comes from Strongylocentrotus droebachiensis, assembly GCA_035222895.1. Taxonomy (NCBI): domain Eukaryota; kingdom Metazoa; phylum Echinodermata; class Echinoidea; order Camarodonta; family Strongylocentrotidae; genus Strongylocentrotus; species Strongylocentrotus droebachiensis. The sequence continues at coordinate 222,864 of JAVYIG010002312.1, forward strand.
CTTTATACATTTCGAAAATAATTCATTGGGCTTTAAAGCCAAGGGGACCGACTTTATTTTCTAAATTATCTTCCCTTATATTATCATCTGTTGCACTGTTTTGTCGGTATCTTGGACCTTTTGAAACGTTCTTCTTCTATTATAATACAGTCTGGCGTATAGCTTTGGTTTGTCGGTCTTTGGGGTTATCGGTAAACTTCGACGATCGTGTTTGAATGTCAACAGCTAATTTCTACATGTATTTGTAATCATATACACTGTCGCTCATATAGTTGGAATATTTTTGTTTCACCCCAATTTTTGGAATTATTTTTAAAATAATTTAAAAATAATAGATCTATAGATTATAGTATACATTCTCAGATTTTATTGAATAATAATTTGACAAAGTGTATTTTACGTGACTGCTAAAGCATGTGCATACGCTACTATGCTTATCAACTAGGGGACCTTCGCCCAGTGGTGGATCGAGGGGGGGGGGGGGGGGGCCGGGGGCCTGCCCCCCCCCCCCCCAAGAGAAAAAATCATGTAAAAACACGTGATTTTTACCTTTTTGGGGAGTTGGGCCCCCCCCCCCCCTGGCGCTCAAAGGGGGGGGGGGGGTGCAAATTTTTAAATTTCGAGGACCAAAAACAAAAAATGTGCTCACCACCCCCCCCCCCTGCAATCTCCACTGAGCGACTTTTCGGCCGGCGCGATTTCAAATTTTCGGGAGCAAAAATTTGAAAAAAATTGTTGGGCCCCCTCCCCTAAGAAATCCTGGATCCGCGCCTGCCTTCGCCCTTAAGTCATAAATGACAGTAATGAGGATTGATGCCCCACAAAAGGGCACTAATATAGCACAACGACACGGTTTTGATCCTGGGCCTCACAGTCACGATCGAGGCCATTGCTTTGTCACTGAACCATGACTGTACGTAGCGGGGGCTAGGGTAGGGGCAGTTCCATAAATTAAAATAACACAGAAAATGCAATAAATGTTCAATAATTTATTGCATTTTACCCCGATCCCCAACATAAAAAAATCCTTTGGACGGCCATGCATTATGGCTTATGCTTTAGCAGTCACGCAAAACACACATTGTCAATTATTATTCAATAAAATCTGAGAATAATTATCTAGATCTATTATTTTTAAATATTTTTAAAATAATTCCATAAATTGAGGTAAAACAAAAATATTCCAACTTTATGAGCGACAGTGTAACATTTCTGTTGGAGGAATGAGCTGAGCTGATTGCAATCACGTTAATGATCCTAATTTTTAAATGTTGTCATACAATAATTGTACTGTAACTTCTTTCTGATCAGAACCAGTAAGGCATTGATTCTATGTTAATGGATGATGATATAATGCCCTTTAAGATCTCAAGCGATGATAAAGTAAATTATAAAGTGGGTTCAAGAATTTAGCCAATAAAAAGCGTCGAAATGCATAGATCACGTACCACATGCACGGGGTGTGCATGTGGTGATAACAACCATCAATTTCTCGACTTTATACTCATCGTATAAAATAAACAATACATGTTTGCGAGTGAATTAGTGAATATGCACTGCACGCAGGATTACAGTATAAACTAAAGGATGCATGAACAAGGCTTGTCGAGTTCATTGTCCGTCACATTGTGACTTATTGTAACCACCATTACCTTTGACCTCGGCCTCCTGACTCGTTTCAGTTTCTTTGTCTAAAATTACTTACGAAAAATACAAAAGTGAAGATAAACATCGACCACTGGATACATTTCATTCCATCTAACGCCATTTTGAATGATCTTGCCGATAGAGACTCCCTCACAAACACTAGCTGCCCAAAGAGATGTACACCAATAATGTAGTTCTGTAGAGAAAGAATTCACTGCTACCCCTATGTGTAGTGCAATTCTGAATCCCCTTTGTATGCAAAGTACGAGCTAAATGCCTTTGAACTTCAATCATACTCTCTTTAGCTGCCGAGTGTTCGAGATGTGCAAATAGAGAACACTTATTTTCCTACGCAAATCAGAATATGGATCTTTCTTTATATAAATTCTTGTGGTTTATTTGAAGAGTAAATGTATTTAATTATGACTATAATAATGTGTTCTGTGCTCTGGCAGGAATTCATTCTTGAAATGCTGGAGCGCTGTATAAACGGCAGCTAATAGACTAAAGCCGGGGTAATAATAAATGCGCCTCGGAATAGAATTATCTATATAGACGGCGCTATAGAAATGCCTATTATTATTATTCTCTTTCTGATTCGGTAATTTTACTGTTACGTATACGTATTTGAACATTTTCAGAACAGTGCCCGATCGAGCTTTAATGTTATAGCTCTATACAATATGTCGCCTCTCAATCCCGATATACATACACACATGTACATAAAACCTTTATTACTTTTTTCTGCGTGTATGATTATGTTATATTTATACTGTATGTTACCGGCAATGTCAAATTCTTTATGACTGTATTATCGTTTGATGTATCACTCATAGGCCTTCTTATAGCCTATATAGGCCGGCCGTCTGGTGACGGGTGTGATTTTTTTAATGAAGAAATAAACTTAACTAGTAGGCCTATGCTTCGCTTTTTTTACAACGGGCAATAGATCGATCAAAATACATAATTATCAGCTATCATTATAGTATTTATATTTAAACAGTATTTACTTTGAAGTTAAACATTAACCTCATTTGATAAGACTAGATGATATGTTGCTGTATTCATAAATACAATTATTATGTTACACCACAAAAAGTGAGCCTAGGTTTAAACGTCTCTTTGCCTACAACGCAGTGGATGAAAGTGTCACCCTTATTGATTGGCTGCTTAATTGCATAGGTGTATCAACTACTGAGAAGTGAATAACATTAAAGTTAATCGCAGTATAAAATGATTAGAATCAGGCACGGATCCAGGGGGTGAGCGGGCCTCCCCCCCCCCCCCCGCAAAAAAGAGAGAGAGAGAGAGAGAGAGAGAGAGAGAAGGAAAGAAGGGAAAGGGAAAAAGGAGAAAAGGGGAAAGAAAGAGGAGGAAGAAGAAAAAAAAAGGGGGAAAAAAGGAGATTGGGGCCGAAAGGGCCTTGCCCCCCCCCCCCCCTCATCAACAAAAAAATAAGAGAGAAGGAAAGGGAAAGAAAACAGAAAACGGGGAGATAAAAGGAAGGAAAATAAGAGAAAGAAGAAAAGAAGGGGGATATCAGTTGCATTTTTATTGCCCACAAGTTGTGAAGGGGGGCCAAAAGGCCCTTGCCTCTCCCCGCCGCCCCCACCAGAAAAAAGGGAATGGAAAGAAAAAGAGGAGAGCTAAAAGGGAACAAAAAAGAAGAATAAGAAAAGAAAAGGGTGAAAAGAAGGGAAGATCAGTTGCGATTAATCCAGCCAACAACGTGTGGATCAGGGTCCCCAGCAAACCTAAAATAGAGAGAAGGAAGTGAAGGGAAAGGGAAAGAGAAGAGAAAGGGAAAGGAACAAAAAAAAGAGAAAGTAGAAAGGTAGGGGAGATCAGTTGAATTTTTTCCCGCCAACAAAGTGTAAATAGGGGGGGGGAGCAGACGTTGCCCCCACCCCAAAATACCGCCAAATACAGGTAATTTACAAATGTTGCTGAAATAACATAATTTACCTCACTTTCTAGTAAATTATACTTTTTTATGCGTTTGTTGGAAAATCGAAAATTCCTAAATTTACAGTCAGACAAGGCCTACATGTCAGGGCCCGCGGAACGCCGGGGCTCGGTTGCCTCAAGCATCAAAATATGCTCATCTGACCGTCACATAAAATGCCTAAAACCCCTGAACTTCCGGTGGCTCTGCCCCCTGGACCCCACCAGATGTCCTAAGGCGGGCCCCTGAATGCTTATCCGACCGTTATAAAATGCCTAAAACCCCTGAGCCCCTATAGACCCCACGCCAATTAATGTCATGTCAGTCTCACAAATAAGGTATCAAAATATGCTCATCTGACCGTAAATTAAACGCCTAAAACCGCTGACCCCCAACTAATGGCCCTGAGGCGGGCCCCAGGATGCTCATCTGACGTAATTTATTGCCTAAAATCCCTGAGCTTCTGGGGGCTCAGCCCTCTGGACGCCACGCCAATTAGTGACCTGCCAGTGTCATAAATAAGGTATCAAAATATGATCATTTGACCATAATATGCCCATACCCCCTGGGCTTTCGGTTGCTCCGCTTCTTGACCCCCGCCGGGGTCCTGCTCCTAGACCCCCTAATTTACACTACGCTCTACCCCCAAGGGGGCGTTTCATGAAACAATTAGTCGGTGGTTTTCACCGACTAATATCGTTTTCACCGACAATTTATTCAGCGCTGACTAAATTTGACCAATCACAGGCCTGGAAAATAGTCGGTGACAAAAGAATTGTCGGTGAACATGATATTAGTCAGTGAAAACCACCGACTAATTGTTTTATGAAACACCCCCCTGATCGTAAATAATTTAACCTCCCCACCCACTTTGAAAAACGTTTAGCGCGACCTGCATGTAAGAGGGGGGTGGTGCGGATTTGTTTGTCTGCCCCCCCAAAAAAAGCGGCTGGTCCCCACTACGTACCAATATTTAGCTCGCATGATTTCACATTTTGGCCCCCCTAAGAAATTCTGGATCAGCGCCTGTTTTAGACATTTAATTACGGTCAGATGAGGCATATTTGTGACACTGGCAGGTGACTAATTGGTGTGGGGTCCAGGGGGCGGAGCCCCTAGGAGCTCAGAGGCTTTAGGCATTAAATTACCGTCAGATGAGCATCCAGGTGCCCGTCTTAGAGGTAGAATGCAGGGGAGAAAATAGAGAAAATTATGTCATTCAGCAACATTTGTAAATCAACGGTATCGAATTAGAATTAAACCCCGTTTGAATTATATTGGGGGCATCTGTCGCCCCCAAGCCCCCTCCCCATCAGTACGCCAGTGACCTCCCCCCCCCCCCGATCCACACCTCATTGGCGGGAAAAATCGTAACTGATCTCCCCTACCTTTCTTCTTTCTCTTTTTTCTTTCCCTTTCTTCTCCTCTTTTCCATTCCCTTCCTTCTCTCTGTTTTAGGTTTGCTGGGGGAGGCAAGGACCTTTCGCCCCCCGCCCCCAGCCCCCCGATCCACACGTTGTCGCCGGGATTAATCGCATCTGTTCCCCCCTTCTGTTCACCCTTTTCTTTTCTTCTTCTTCTTTTTTGTTCCCTTTTAGCTCTACTCTTTCCCTTTCTCTTCCTCCCCCCCTTTTTTGTTGGGGGGGGGGGGGGGAGGGGGGAGGCAAGGGCCTTCTGCCCCCCCCCAACTACAACTTGTTGGCGGGAAAATTGCAACTGATATCCCCTTTCTTTTCTTTTCTTCTTCCTCTTGTTTCCTTCCTTTTATCTCCTCTTTTCCCTTTCCTTCCTCGATCCTCTCTTATTTTTTGATGGGGGGAGGTAACAGCTGGGATGCAATTAGGCCCTTTCGCCCCCCCCCCCGATCTCCTTCTTTTTTCCCTTTTCTTTTCTTCTTCCTTTCCCTTTCTCACCTCTTTCCCTTCTTTTCTCTCTTGTTTGCGGGGGGGGGGGGTGGGGGGGGGGGGGGGTCAAGGCCCGCTCGGCCCCCCTGGATCCGCGCCTGTCACAGTGGCCATTTTGATACCAGTTGAAAACCAGTCGATGATAACCAATTGCTGTACCAGCCTTGAAAACCAATAGATGGTTACAAGTTGAAAACCAGTATATACCAGTTCAATGTATGTTATGCATATTCATGATTAATTTACATGTTTTCACAGAAAATATAATTATAATGATCTGTCAAGCAAATCTGACAATGCAGACTTGTGATTTATATTTTCTTAGTCGATCATCGACAAATATATTATTTATGTCTGATCATGTTTTACAATTAAGACGTACACATAAATGTATTGATATAAATAACAGGAAACAACTGGTATAATTTTGTATATATTTATGAACGAGCTCCAAATTTCATACCTACTATAATACTCATCTGTATATTAATCCACTTCAAATGATATCTATTTTTAATAGTTGTCCGTTCCACATTATATAAGTGACTCTTACCACCTCTGATAATTAAGTGCCCCTAAGCTTCACCTATTTTAATTGCCCGTATTCAAATCTGAGAGATGCTCATTTTACTACAAGTGCCCTTTTATTTTTTAATATGTGCCAATTCTCACCTCTGATAAGTGCCCCTTTACTTTTTTCATGAGCCACTTCCCCTTCTCATAATGCCACTTCTAATTGATGCCTCTATTAAAATCTCATAAGAGCCCCCTTTTAATTCCCACAAGTGCCCCTATTCGTCTCTGATAAGTGCTCCTTCACCTCGTATATATATGCCTCTTTTCAAATCGAAGAGGTTTCCCTAATTATATTGTGCCTCTTTTCAATCTTATAAGTTTCCCTTTTCATCTCTGACGAGTGCACTTATTCAAATTTGAGAGGTGCCCCCTTCAATCTGTCAAAAGTTCCATTTTCATTTTGACACACGCCCATAATCCTTTCTAATATAGTGCCCTTTTTTCATCTCTGGTGAGTGCCTCTTATATAGTGCGAGTGCCCTATTTTCACCTCTGGTAATTCCCCTTTTTACTGTGACATGTGCTATTTTTGTTTTCAAATAGCCCATAAGTGTTCTTTTCCCTTTGGATGTGTACCACCTTTTTCTTTCCCGATAAAATGTGCTCCTAACTTCAAGCGATTAAGGGTAAATTTTCTTTGATTTCACCCAAAACCAGCTCGCTATACGCTCGCTCAAATTTAAAGTTGATATAATTATGTTTCTTATTAAAGATCTGTGCAGTCTTATATGATTAGATTGTGCTCGACCTCTCTCTCTCTGTCTCCACTTCATAGCACCCCAAAACTCTCCTAAAACATTCTACCAATTCATTTAAATGATTTTCAAATTCATAAGGTACGGTCTAAGCAAAACTTGATATTATGGAAGTAGGAGCAGATGTACACAAAATAATCAAACATTATATTTCGACATGATCGGTATCGGGAGAGATCAAATGAGCTTCAATGGCGGGGCGCGTCTTATTTTTTCGTACCCCAGATTCCAGTATGAACTCATTTTCATACATAGCAAGCTACGTAGCTTGCAAAGAGGTCACATGACTTTGATTATTTGTTTCTTTGCCTCACTTTTTATTAACTTAAGGCAAAAAACTGAATAAATACTGAGCTTCGAACCCTCAAGTCAACCCTGTCCTCACCGATCGAGCTAAGCTAACGATGAGTTGATGAAAGATTGATTTGTATAATTACTATCACCCTATTAACAACCCTACCGGATTCCATGTGCGCATGCGCTGGTTTTATTCGCGAGTGCGCAGGTTTCCTTTCGCGAGTTCCATCTGGGCTTGCTGGGGTACGAAAAAATAAGACGCTGGCGGGGCATAATTTGCTTCAACTGCTGGAGGTGGCTTATGTTCCAAGGATATGGTAGATTGCTATGGGGACGCGATAGAAACGTACGAGTTGCTCGAAATTAATGCATGCCGAACAGGCGTACGAAAGATGACGTAATGGTATCAAAATACGACAAATGAATATTCAGATGAAATGGCATAGTCTATTATGTAAAGGTGTCACGGATCCTGGGCAACACAAAACCACGACAATCTGATTCGCCACCAAAGACAAGCATTACACAACCCCAAACCGCCACAATACCAGTCAGGAGGCCAATTATATGTGTCAAGATGTCTGCGATAACGAACGCTTTAATCAGTATAGTCTCACCTCCAAAACAGAAAGTTATGGAAGAACTTTCTGGCAAAAACATGAACATAGGCACAAAGCATGCTCTGTAAGTTACAAACGCCCTCTTTATATTCACATGTATCATGCAATGCTGGATATTTTACTACCGCTACAAGAATTTCTTTTCTTTTTAAAAGAACAACTGGCAATAAATATAAACATCATCGCCACTGGAAACTGAAAACATAATTTCTCTCTGCCTTCTGACTTTACAAAAAATTGTCAACTTGAATCCGAAATATTTCAAATGTGCTTATATACCTGTAGGTAATAATGCAAAATACTGTCAAAACAATGACATATATCCAGATAAAATATGCAATTAACAAATTTACATTTGTCACCCGATACGATATAGTGATAAGTGTATGATGAATATCCATAACCTTTCCTGGTCATGTGACGTTACCATAGCTACATCACTAGATATCAAACATGTATAAGCAGCTCAAAAGATATTTGCAAGATAGAAATAAAGATGGATAATCTTCCACCAAGTGAGTGTAAGCACAATTTTAACCTCCAAACAAGGACAAACCATTCAATACATGACTTTAAACAAAATTTCACAAATTAATGGCTTTTTCAATCATCCCTTTCTGAAAGTGCGAATACTTTTAAACTTGCTCTTTTTCATTTGACAATTCCACAAAATGTATAAAACTTGATACATTCAATAATATGTACAATGCACTTTAATACATCTACTTTCGTACTCTGTACACTCATCAGCATGACTTTTACTATAGAGCTTTAATTTCCTCTCGAAAAGAATTCATACGTTTTGCATGTACCTTCAAACAAATAGTATAACTGTGCTGTATTTTCTTTTCCTCCTATAATTTTTTCCTCACAAGCAAAATTAAAAACAATGTACACAATTGTTCTTTTCCCCACAATTACTACGCCAGTTTCTGTGTCTCAATCTCACTTGTACAATTTGAACAAGCCCCCAACCAAGCGCGTAGCCAGGATTTCATTTTAGGGGGGGCGGTGGTGAGCACGCGAAGCGTGCGAATCACTTAAAGAGCGCGCGTAGCGCGGTCCCTAGGGGGGTGGGTGCAGGGAGGGGGGAGTTTCCCCCCTCCCGCGCGAAGCGCAAATGCTTTGAAAAAAGACGATTCGTGTACCTTTCTCGACTCATAATCCTTGTCTGAATTCAGTCCGCCCCTCCTGCGCATAGCGCGGAAGCTTTGACGTATTATTAGACAAAGAAGACTATATTGATTTATTAGAGAAAGAAGACGATTCGATGTACCGTTCTCGACTCTTAATCCTTATCTGAATTCAGTTTCCTCCCCTCCCGCGCAAAGCGCGGAAACTTGAAGTTCCATTAAATTATTAGAGAAAGAAGACTATATTGATTTATTAGAGAAAGAAGACGATTCGATGTACCGTTCTCGACTCTTAATCCTTATCTGAATTCAGTTTCCTCCCCTCCCGCGCAAAGCGCGGAAACTTGAAGTTTCATTAAATTATTAGAGAAAGAAGACGACTCGAAATACCCAAGTTCTCGACTCTTAATCCTTGTCTAAATTCAGTCCCCCCCCCCCCTCCTCCTGCGCGAAGCGCGGAAGCTTTGACGTATTATTAGACAAAGAAGCTGACGATTCGTTGTACCTTTCCCGACCCTTAATCCTTATCTGTATTCAGTCCCCCTCTTTCGAAGCGCGGAAACTTTGATGTTTCATTAAATTATTAGAGAAAGAAGACGATTCTTTGTTTCGTTCTCGACTCTTAATCCTTAATTTGAACTTAATTTCCCCTGTTCCGCGCGAAGCGCGGAAGCTTTGATGTTTCATTAAATTATTAGAGAAAGAAGACGATTCGTTGTACCGTTCTCGACTCCTTTCCCTTTTTCTTCCTACGCCCTCTTACTTTTTTTCTTCTCTTTCTTTCTCTCTTTTTTTTTTTTGGCCGGCGTTTTGGGGGGGGGGGCGACCGCCCCCACTGGCTACGCGCCTGCCCCCAACAATGAGAAGTTACAAATGTAGTATTTTCGTTTTCTCTTGAACATAGTATCACTATTATTGTAGCAGTCTTAATTGTCTGTACCGACTCTAATCTGACCAAAATGCATTTGATGAAGTGAAATACAAAACAATGTATAACTGTTACTAAAGAGTCTTTCATATATGTTAACCTCTACTGACTGGACATAAAGTATGATTTGGAAAATAAACTGCATATACCTGCGAATCAAAACACAATATGCAAAACAGTACACTGTACAATTTTTTTCACATTTTACATGTACATATACAAATACGATAAGTACTTCTTGACATTGCAAATTGCAATCTATCCACGAGACAATGTATCAGCAATGATAGTGTCCTTTCTACGAATGTATTTAATCTTCAGATCATACTCCTGAAGCATGAGAGACCACCTCATTAGTCTGCTGTTTTTGTATCTCATCTTAGTAAGAAAGGTGAGAGGTTTGTGGTCAGTTCTTACTGTCATTGAGTACTTGTTGGTAGTTAAATTAATGTCGAAGTACTGGAGAGATAGGATAAGACCCAGGGTTTCCTTCTCTATTGTCGAATATCTTGCTTGATACTTGTTGAACTTCTCTCCAACCCAGCCTCATCCGCTTGGATCAAGACGCTTCCAGCCCCCACGTCGCTGGCATCTACCTCGAGTAGAAAAGGCCTGTAGAAGTCTGCCGCTGGTAGGACTGGTGAGCTGGCGAGTGAAGACTTCAATCGGTCGAACGCAACTTGACAGCTTGAAGTCCACGAGTATGGCACATTCTTCCACAGAAGAGGTTTTGCAACATCTGCAAAGTTCTGACAGAATTTTCTGTAGAATCCGGACATCCCAAGAAAGCGTCTTAGAGCCCACTTGTTTTCAGGAACTGGGAAGTTCAGGATGGCCCCCACCTTAGCATCAATTGGTCGCACAGTTCCAAGCCCAGCAACATGGCCTAGAAATGACACCTGTGCATGAGCAAACTCGCTCTTCTTCAAGTTCACATTTAGGTTGGCTTCAGAGAGCGGTCGAATAGCAACTCCATTCGCTGAACGTGCTCTTCCCAACTGTCACTATACACCACGATATCATCCAGGTAGGCTTGACATCCCACCAGCTCTGAAGTCACTGCGTTGGTTGAAAAGTGACTGGAGCATTTTTCATGCCAAACAGGATGACCTTGTACTGGTACAGTCCCTCATAAGTAACAAAAGCTGACAGTTCTCTAGCCTTGACGACAGGGGTACCTGCCAGTACCCTTTCAGCAGGTCGAACTTAGACACAAATTTGGCACTTCCTATCTGATCTATAAGGTCGTCAATGCAGGGAATGGGGAATGAGTCTGTCTTAGTCTTGGATTTCAACGCCCTGTAATCTGTACAAAACTGAAAAGTACCATCCTTCATTAATAGGAAGCAAAACACAAGAACTCCACAGACTTTTACTTGGTTCAATGATATCATTAGCCTTCATATACTTAAGTTCCTACCTCGAAAGATCGATCTTCTTGAGAACAGACTAATCTTTCTCTGAACTTTGATACATAATCAAGCAGTCCACACTTCTCATCCTCAAACATCTTTTCTTTCAAGATTTTAAGTACAAGGTAGCCAACGCACCGAGTGGCCAAACACAAGTTTCGGAAAGGACTGAAGCCTAGTGAGTCTTGTACTGACTCGCGAACAGCAAACAAGAGCAGGGGAAGACCTTCATCCCACTCCTTCTCACACTGAAAACAGTAAGTTCTCATCATACTTTTCAGAGTTTGATGGAATCTTTCTAGAGCCCCTTGACTCTCAGGATGATAGGCACTCGAATTAACGCATGCACTTAATACCTTAAGAAGACATCACTTGTCTGAAAACCTTGGATGGGAAGTAAGAGCCCTGATCAGACTGAATGACTTTCGGCAAACCCACCAAGGTAAAGAAATTGACGGTATGCCTTCGAAAATAATAAATCACACTTGCAGCGGCAGTGCAACTGGCAATACACAGTAAACCTGTACAAAAAAGCGATACAAAATTCGCTGCTCGATCATGCAGCCATTTAACGCACGCAATACGTGAACTCTCAAATTGTGGCACAAGATACAAAAAATGCTTTTTTTTTTTTCAAGAATCAGAATATTCTGAATTTTCAGGTCCTAAAAAATCTAGGAAATCAGCATATTCCAGATTATTCGGAAGGGTTGGCAGGTATGCTTTCTGTAGAAGCAGACTGTTTCTTTGTCAGCCTCTTCTTCTCATTCTTCCTTTGAAGCTTAGGGCATTCAGACATCCTGTGCCCATCTTGTTTACAATAGGAACATGGGCCAGGGCCAGGTTTCTGCTTCTGGGTCATCTTCCATGGACCAGGATTGCCATAAAGGCCACCTCTCCATGGGCTAGGGCCAGATTGCTGCTTCTGGGCCATCTTCCCAGGACCAGGATTGACATTAGATCCACCTTTCCATGGGCCTTTGTCTCTGACAACCTCCTTGTGAGTCAGCACATATTCATCTAAAAGCACACCAGCCTTCCTCACATCTTTCACTGCCCGTTCGTCCAAATACTGTCTCAAATCCGGAGAAACAGAACGTTTCAGCTCCTCAAGAAGAGTAAGCTCCTTCAACTGCTCAAAATTGTCAACACCAGCTGACGCCAACCATCTCTCAAAATGCAAAACCTTCTGTCGGACAAAGTCCACATAAGTTACATCCTCACCCTTCTTTTTACTGCGAAAAGCCTGCCTGTGCACTTCTGGCACCAACTCGTATACCCTGAGAATTGAGGTTTTGAGCACATCATAATCCCTACTCTCCTCGACAGACAATGAGGCATAAGCCTCCTGAGCCCTACCTACCAAAGTACTCTGAACCAATGTCGGCCAAACAGACCTGTCCCAACCAAAATTGATGGCCACATTTTCAAAATGCTGAAAGAATTCTTCAACCTTACGTTCATTAAATTTTGGGACGAGTCTAATGTGCCGACTGGCATCAAACGTACTCACAGGAGAATGGTTACCCCGCATGTCCAACTCCTTAGATCTCAAATCTAAACTTTTCATTTCCAACTCCACCTCCCTAGTTCTAAGCTCTAATTCCCTCATCTTCAACTGAGCTTCAAGCGTCTTGAGGCCCAACTCAGAAGCACCAGATGTAGTCAAGGATTCTGAAACGTCATTATCCTTACCACTACCAGCATCCACCTTATCATCCTTCTTTCCACCAATAGCACCCACTGGGGCTGCATGACCAAACACCCGTCTGAATTAAGAACCCCTGAACGAGAGTCCTAATATCATCCTTCCTAATATATGACGATCCAACAGGAATTTCCAAAATACGAGCAGCTTCAAGCAACTCTGCCTTCTTCAACTGCTCCAACACCCCGACTGTGGGTTCATCTACAAAACTCTGTACATTCGCCATAGTTGAAAACTACCAAGGACCACAGTACCAAACCGGATTAGCTTATAACAAACACCTTCCACGAAAGGCAACCCCCCAAAAAGGGAAACAAGCTATCAATAGCAATAGCCAATCACAGACCAACCCACACCAAATGTAGCCCTGAACAACTACAGACAAGCACAAATGTGCAAGACAATCCACAAAGCATAATCCTCAAAGGGGCGAGAAAAATAATCAACAACACCGCGCCTTGAAATGAGGCTAAATTCTCGAAATTCGAGCGTGAATCATACTAGCCAAACCAAACTGCGACACACGTGCGAATCGCACACACATACATCGAACATGCACCCACACTAACGTATGATACACAATCATGGCGAAACGACGTAAGAACCCTCACCCAAAAAAATCCCGGCCCCCCCACTCAGTGTTATTTAGGGTACGCATATGCGTGTTCCAACCGACCCCCCCTTTTCAGCAAAAGTCCGGTGTGTAAAGTCAATACGGCTCGACCTTTTTCTTTTGTATACGAGCCTTTTTCCGCACCCCCCCCCTTTTCAGCAAAAGTCCGGTGTGTAAAGTCAATACGGCTCGACCTTTTTCTTTTGTTACGAAAAGGACATTTTGGCAACACGCATGCGGTCATTTTGAAACCTGAGTGGGGGGGCCGGGAAAAAAATATCTACCTTCTTGCCCTGAGTAGAAAACTGGCTTGCTTGTTCGACTCAAGGACAAGATCCCATTTCGTCACAAATCCTGGGCAACACAAAACCACGACAATCTGATTCGCCACCAAAGACAAGCATTAGTTACACAACCCAAAACCGCCACAATAACTCCCAATCGGGCTCCCAATACATTCCAGTCAGAAGGCCAATGTCTATGTATCAAGATGTCTGCGAAATGATAACGAACACTTTAATCAGTAATCTCACCTCCAAGCGCAGCGCACGCAGGCGTGTCATACGTCACAAAATGGTCAATCTCCTTGAATTGTCTGGGAGGACAATCACTTTCAATATCCAAGGGGGTGGGGGGGGGGCACAGGGGACACGTGCCCCCCGGCCCCCCCCCCCCCAAAAAAAAAATAGTGCGCACTACCCCCTCCCCCCCCCTCCCCTCCCCCCCACTGAGCGAATTTCCGGCCGGCGCGAATTTCAAATTTTCGGGAGCAAAAAAGAAAAAGAAAAATGTGTCCTTAACCCCCCCCCCCCCCCCCCCCCCCCGCTTATTCAGCAGCTGGCTGAGGCGTTGCGATTTTTTTGGGGACCAAAAAAAATATATTACTCCTCTTACCCCCCGGCTTACGGCTTACGGCGCAGATTTTTACTACACTGCTCCCCCCAGTGACGGATCCCGGGGGGGGGGGACCCGGGCCCCCCCTGGAAAAAAACCCGTGTAAAATATGCTCACTACCCCCCCCCCCCCCCCCCCCACTGAGCGACTTTTCGGCTGGCGCGATTTTCAAATTTTCGGGAGCAAAAAAAAAAAAAATTGGGCCCCCCCCCTGAGAAATCCTTGATCCGCCACTGGGTCAACCCCCCCATGCAATGTCTTTTTTTTTTTCTTTTTTTTTAAACATCAACAACAACAACAATACTATATATAACTCCAAAATTGGGAAAAATGATTATTTTTTAATATCTGGCTTTCCTGGCTAATTATTTGAATTAATTGTAAATATGTGGATTGAGATTCTCAGACTCAATTTGATTAATGAGGTGTATTGGATTCTCTTCACTTGTCTCTTTAATTCTGGCTCTCTTTCTTTCTCTTTCTCAGTATAGGCGTGTGTGTGTGTGTGTGTGTGTGTGTGTGTATTTTTTTGTACAGACGTGTATCAATTAAATATGGTTATTTACATCTGGGGACCGACTTATTCTCTCTCTAATATCTGAGAATGTATACTGTACTGTCGCTCATATAGTTGGAATATTTTTTTTTTACCCCAATTTATGGAGTTATTTTGAAAATGATTTATTCCTAATAGATCTAGATAATAGTATACATTCTCAGATTTTATTGAATAATAATTTGCCAGTGCAGTTTTGCGTGACTGCTATGTATGCTACTATGCTCATCAACTAGGGGACTACGTACGCCCTTATAAGTCATAAATGACAGTAATGAGGATTAATGCCCCACAACAGGGCACTAATATGGCACATCGACACGGTTTTGATCCTGGGGACTCACAGTTACGAGGCCATTACTTTGCCACTGAACCATGGTTTCACGCAGCGGGGCGTAGGGGGCAGTTCCCACAAATTAAAAAAAACGAAGAAAATGCCAAAAATATGTTCAATAATTCATTGAATTTATCCCCGGTCCCCAACAGAAAAAATCTTCTATGTGCCAATGCCTTGGTACAGAGGATTTTTTCATGTTGGGGACCATGGTAAAATGCAATGAATTATTGATAATTTATTGCATTTTCTTCGTTTTTTATTTTATTTGTGGGAACTGCCCCCTACCCTAGACCCCGCTGCGTACAGTCATGGTTCAGTGGCAAAGCAATGGCCTCTTAACTGTGAGGCCCCAGGATCAAAACCGTGTCGATGTGCTATATTAGTGCCCTTTTGTTGGGCATTATAATCCTCATTACTGTCATTTATGACTTAAAGGCATATGTCCCCTAGTTAATAAGCATATTAGCATAGACATGTTTTAGCAGTCGCGCAAAACAAACACGGGCAACTTATTATACAATAAAATCTGAGAATGTATTATCTAGAATTCTAGATCTATTAGGAATAAATCATTGTCAAAATAATTCCATAAATTGGGGTAAAAAAAAATATTCCAACGTTATGAGCGACAGTGTATGTTTGATGGATAAAATTGTCCTAATTTGTCAGTAATACTTTACTTATTTGTTTACAAGTTCATTGTAAGCTGTATCGATCAATTAACAGAATAGCAATAAAAATGAACTTTGAGTGAGATAAACATGGGTCTATCCTCAGTTTATCAGATAATTCATTACTCGGCAATCTTGACTGTATTTGAAACATAGCATCCAATATACCTGATATATAATAGTACACTGTCAATGAAAACAATTAACTAAATAAACAACAAATAATGGACCTCTTTACCCAAGACTGTGGGTCTTTGTTGAGCACTATTTTGATCTATTTTTTTATTATTATTTATCAAGAGACCAATATTCGTGGTCATATATACGGGTTGTCTCCTGGGTGGTCAGTCACATGGGATGATTCTCTCAACAACAACAAACTTTCAAAGTCTTCATAAATTTAATCTTTTAATCCTCTCATCCTCATTAGCCACCCCCTTTCTTTTCTCTCACACCCTTCAAGAGTAAATTTTTCATACAAAGCAGTCAGAAAGCTGTCTAAATTTTAGTTAGAGCACCTAAAGGACTGAGCCTATATTCCTTTCTCAGCTCTTCACAAATCGGTCTCTTTTTTCTGTACATTCTCACTTTTTAACTACTTTCTCTCATATACCCAGTGACAAAGAAGATTTCTATTAGAACCCATACAAATTGTTCAACAAAGTATAACATTACATGCACTAGCTATCACACATAATTGATACACATAGATTTTTATACTATATTTTCATTTATTAATATTTGCACAGCACAAAATATGTTCTAGTTTACAACTCATATAATAATGTACAGATCTGTAAAAATTTAGATGTCACTTCAAATAAATAAATGATATTCATGATTTAAAAATATATAACTTTTACATGCTTGAGTACATGTATACATAATTCCTGACGGTCTATATATTTGGCTTGATCATAATTTTAGTCATTGACAATTGACAAAATTTATTACTTTCAACTAATGCTGGAAAAAAAATCATTAATTTCACTGTAAAGATAATATTCTCTATGATAGGGAGTCACATATCAACAATTACTTACACTCAAACATAGATGTGTTATGCATCAAAACTATACCCATATATAAATGACCTGAATATATAAGCTTCTATTATAAATCTCAGGCATGCATACCTTTTATTGATACTTGTAGCATCATCTGGTAAAGAAAAGATGCACAGTTTGAAAATACATTACTATTAAACATATATATTCTGTCCTGAGAGGAGAAAAGATCTCTCTTCAATATTCACAAGATTATTCTGATAATTCAGATCTTAAAAGTCAAAACCATAAAAAGAAATAATAATCATCATTTTGACCTTACACAGATTACCCTGAAGAAATAAGCGGCATTTGATCAATACTTGGACATTTTTTTAAATGCACTTCGATCTGTAATCAAATCTGCACAATGAAACTTACAGAGTATCGGATGACACAGTAAAAACAAAAATATTACTCTCCAGATTATGACAGAACATAACCATACAGGTTCAAACACTGTTCAACAGAAATATTGAATACATTAGAACATTTAGACTACCGGTACTCAATTAAACATAGATTGTGTTGCTTGACATCATACATTACAATGGCTAAGAAATAAGAATAACATTCATTTCAGAAGTATACAACACAACATAATGACATCATAACATGGCAACAGCACAAATATTTATGAAAGATAGATAGATACCTTTAACATTGATGATCTGTTCTCAGTTTCTGGTTCAGGGAGGGGATTTTTTACAATTTCAATGTTCAAATTCTTACTAGTTGTATTTCAATAATGCCCAGCATATATAATGGACTAAAGCAGATATAGTACCTGAATCAACAATCTATAAAAAGGAATTACATCTGCAATATGCAATATCATACTCATGTAAATTTCCCCACCTTCTTGAATATCCTTTATTATTACAAAGTAGTTTTCCATTTTTCCCATTTTTATTTTAGCCATATTGGGAAATTGGGAAATTGGGAAATTGAACAGCTGAAAAGAAGAACGCTGCACTTAAACAGCTGAAACTTTTGGAGGTTAAGGTTTTGTAGTGGGATCAAAAGTGTAACTTTCAAACAAGAGAAACAGGTATGAAATGAGATATGGTATGGGGATAGAAACTGGCCAATTTGTTTCTAATTTACTCAACTTATTTCTCATGATTTCAATTCCATAATTACAGGAAACAACCTGTTCATTCAATACTGAATTTCTTCATAATTATTATTTATGTCAGGACATTGTATGGTTTAATAATGTACATGTGTACATGTACATGTTAATGCATATACTTTTACTACACATTGTAATCTATACAAGATGTTAAATATAACTTTCAAAACATCCTTCTATTTGTCTATCAGGCTATTTGTAACCAAAAAATAACATGAGAACATGACTGCATGCATTCCAACTTCCTGTGACTTTGAAAATGATATTACCACTGGTGGGTAATTGCTACTTGAAACTTAAGTTCAATGTCATCACCTATACAACCACATCCCACTTATCAATCTGTCTTTTTCTCAACATCTTACCGGTATGTTGGATATGCCACAGTAATGACCCTAAAGTACTTTCCACACTTTTTTCTATTTCTTATTTCAATATCCATATTCAACTATGTAAACATGGACATACATGTTGCTATAAAAGTGCACACATTTAGTAATCAAAGGACATACATTTTATATATCACTGATCTTCCGTGAATAATTGTCATTTGTAAAACATGAAATATTTCAAGGATTGCGAAAGTGAAAGGTTGTTCATAATTGCTTTCCATTTACAATTTCTAGACTTGGTAATTTGTTGCTCTCATCTTGTTCAGCTCATTGTGGGTTTTTTTCTTCCCAACACATCCTTACTTTATCACAGTCTGATGAGAGATAGAATATTAGCATTATTTCTAGCACCCAGAAATAGAATATTATAGGCACAATGAAGATGCAAAGGCATTTGCTGTATGTTAACAGACATGAAGATTTCAATGGCATTCCCATTTTAGAAGAAAACACAAAATATACATATAAACAACCACTTCATTAGTAGTCCCTACATTATGAAACATATTAACATATAACAGTCTCCATCTCAGATTACAAAAATACATACACCCTGATTGCCAATGCAATGTATATACCGGTATCTCTTTTCTTGCTAAACTTAAGACAATGACTGCATGTATTCCAACTTCCTGTGACTTTGAAAATGATATTAACACTGGTGGGTAATTTCCACTTGAAACTTCAGTTCAATGTCACCATCTAGACAACCACATCCCACTTATCAATCTTTCTTTTTCTCAACATCTTATGTTGGATATGCCACAGTAATGACCTTAAAGTACTTTTCACCCTTTTTTCTATTTCTTATTTCAATATCCATATTCAACTAAACACGGACAAATAAGTTACTGTAAAAGTGCACACAATTAGTCATCAAAGGACATACATTTTATATATCACTGATCTTCCGTGAATAATTGTCATTTGTAAAACCTGAAATATTTCAAGGATTACGAAAGTGAAAGGTTGTTCATAATTGCTTTCCATTTACAATTTCTAGACTTGATAATTTTGATCCCATCTTGTTCAGCTCATTGTGGGTTGTTTTATCCCAACACATCCTTACTTTATCACAGTCTGATGAGAGATAGAATATTAGCATTATTTCTAGCACCCAGAAATAGAATATAGGCACAAAGAAGATGCAAAGGCATTTTGTTGTATGTTAACAGACATGAAGATTTCAATGGCACTCACATTTTTGAAGAAAACATAAAATATACATACAAACAACCAGTTTATTAGTACTCCCTACATTACAAAACATATTAACATACATCAGTCTCCATATAAAATTACAAAAATACATCTACCCTGATTGCCAATGCAATGTATATATCTCTAATCTTGCTAAACTTAAGACAATTTTGCCATATGACTATATTATTTTTTCTGGGCAGTACAAAGGCAAGCTGGAAAACACAGTGGAGCACACACATATCAGTACATAAATATATATTTTTTAAATACAGATAGAGAGTATACATGTATACATCCACTATCGTTTCTGCAATGGAAAAAAATAAATTTGAAGGTCCAAAGATGATAATTGTTATAGCTTTACATATTCAGCATTGTTTTGATTCATAGTTTGCACTTGGCTACTCTCGGACTGGCCATACAGTTCTTACTTCATAGTTCATTCACATCTTCAATATACAGATCATTTACAGAAAATATCATACTATTGCTACTATATATACATTTTTATAAACATGAAATAAAGCTTATCTCTAGATGTACAATGTATACTCCATGGAATATATAAGCACCTATTTTCAAAAATATCTTTCATTAATGATATTCAAATTACATTTCAAGTATAAGGCTTTCATTTGGTGCCAAACTTCTTGTCACACACAGTCTCATCTACATGTTACCTACTAAACATCAATATCAGGCACTAAACATAAGGTTTACCCATTAAAGGGGAACCCCCCCCCCTCATATTAAGTAGGTTTTAATAGAAGCACTGACAATTGAGAAACAGGTCAGTGAAAATTTGAAAGTTATGAAGTTTTGAAGGTGCGATCAATCAAACACAAATTGGCAACTCTGTGATATATCTTGCAAGCTCCCCTCCCATTTGCCCTGTATAACAAAAAATGTATGTTCCCTTAAGTAAAAATTTCAATCATACATTCGCCTTTAATATAATTATTGCAAATATGTTTTTATACAACCCATGTATGTCTGAAGCAAATCTATTACTCAAGTTTATCAATAACTAAAAAAAGAGAATGAGAGTTTATGAAATTTTCTGTACAGAGCAAATTGGAGAGGAGCTCGCAAGATACGTCACAGTGTTGTCAATTTGTATTTCAATGATGACAACATTAACATTCATAACTTTCCTGTTTTAATGGGATATTACTCAAACTTTCACTAATTTATTTCTCTCATTTTCTTCTTTTTTAAAAACTAACTGAATATGAAGGTGAAATTCCCCTTTAAGGTAGTGTGATAAATGTACTCTCAATTATACACATGTACAGTACAATTACTTTAAATAATTGAATCTTGCAAGTGTCTCTGGCAAGGCAACGCTAGATGTTCTCTAGATTCACAGACATCTCTTTAAAATAAAATTACCCTGTCATACATGAAAAATAATAAAAACAAGTTCTCACATGTGTCTATATCTCAGTTTGAGATATTTTCTTCTTTTTTTCTTTCTCATAAAAATTCTTGTAATTAAAAAACACCATGCATGCATACCAATTCCTTTTCAAAGAAATGTTATCAATGAAACACATCTTATTAACAAATTATTTTTGGTGTTCAATTTACTTGGGATGCTAGGAAATGAATTTGTGCCTATCATAAATGAAAAAAAATAACTATAGATTAAGAACACTGAATGCAAGATTCATGTAGATTTGATGCAGTTCTCATGATGCAGTTGTCATATTGTTCTTCTCCAGTGTTCTTTTTAATAGTTGCACTTAATTCTTGTTTGTTTGTTTTTTAATTTTTAGATTACATAAACATTATTTATACATATCCTTCTTATTGATTTAATTTTCCAACCTTTCCTGCGGAAGCAGTAGGGAGTAAATTCTTGTTGTTCTTGAAAATTACTTCTTTTTGTTCTTGCATTTATTCTTTGTAGCAATAATTGTTAACACTTTTAACAACAAAAATCATGATGAAACTTTCTGACCTTTCCTGCTGTTATTGTCATGGAAGTTACTTCTTGTTGTTCTTGCCTGTGTTCTTAGTAGCTTGACCCAGGGCAACCTGTCTTGCATTAGATCCAAACTGTAATGCGCTGATTGTTTCTGTAACATTGCTTTCACTGGGACTCGCATTCACAAAGAGACAAGCCTGCAAACAAATTAAAGTAATTTGAAAAAGATGTTAATATATATGAGCAAATCCAAGGGATTTTGTCCTATACATTAGAGTCTACATCACATATGAATATTGTGTGGTTGAATCATCCATTTTGGCTCAACAAAATTGCATGATTGGAGAAGCATTCAGTGCATGGCATAAATAAAGTAGGTCAGGTGATAGGCAGGTTGTACAATACTTGCTCCTGGTGAAACTGTTCTGAGGTAATTTTTTACACTAACCCAGATTCCTACCTTCAACCCTGATGAACCCAATACTATACCTAACTGTTGCAATTTTTTAGCGTAACCCTGTATGTTTGCACATAGAGCCAGGAGAAATTATTACCAGAGCAATTCAAAATTGACCAATCAAATGCTCATAGATTTTTCCAATGTGTTGTATAAATGGAGATATTATAAATATATATATATGTTCAAACATGTTACCTTAGCATCTCCACTCAGAGATGGCTGGAGTAAATGGGTTAACTTGGAGTTCCTGTAAGGCACATGAAGAGCTCCTGACCGCAAACCTGTAAAAACCTGCACATTAAAAAAGAAGAATATATAAATCAAGATAACTTTAGTTTCAGGTTTTCAATGATGAAACCATAATTGATGGGCTTTGTCTTAACAGATTTATGAAACATTGCTTGCAAAATTCTTTAAATTATAGTTTGAAAAAACTGTCAGGATAACCAAACTGTCTGGACACACAAAATGTTGGTATTCAATCATTTTGTCATACCTAACATTTTAAATATGACTGTCTGTCTCACAATCTGTCCTTATTTTAATTTCAATTCTTTTTATTCATCCAAATTCACAGGAATACATGGAAATTTGTTTTGGTCACACATTGTAAAAATATGTAAGATATATACGAAAAACTATATCGTTGTGTTTATAATCACAGATGAACCATCAAAATAAAAGATAGACAACATAGCAATATTCTTATTATTACACATTGAAATTATGTGTCTTTCTGTCTGTCTGTCTTGTCCCGTTTGTCTGTGTTATATCTCTCTCTCTCTCTCTCACACACACTGCTACTTTATTTATCTTTATTTTATCTAACTTTACACCACTGGTTCATCCAGAATTCCTGACAAAAAGGCCAGTGTATGTGTATGGGGTCACCACAACACTCTATACATAGGTAAAACATTAGATATTAAAGGGCAGATAGAGCCTATATATAATGCACATTGCACAGTTCCAACAAAACTGTTACTGTTGAATAAATTATAAAGACCCCAGTATTCTTACCTGGCCCAATGATGTGAGTGACTTGTTGATAGCAGCAGCTTCTACCAACGTCTGACCTGTAGCCCCTGTCTTGGCTATTCGCTCTGACCCTGCCAGATCAACCAAGATCAACGAGCCATAGCTGGTAGCATTGGACACCTTGTCGGTGCCCTCTACAGTCAGCATCAGGAGAAGATGAGAGCGAGAACTGCGCAGGAGGAATCAGGAAATGTAATTAGGTCAACTTGACTGTCAAATATTTGTGGGATTCCACATATTGGTATAATGATGAAATAATTAAAATGGATTACAAACCACCGCTAATGTGAAGGTATGAATGAAAAACTTCATGAATATGGCATCTGCATTGAGCAAAGAATGCCTTTACCCATGCATACATACATGTATACAAAGTGATGCACTGTTTATCCTACTGATCTATCTTTATAACATCAATATATGTATGAATTGGTAAATAACATGGAAGCTGTATAACATATTCTCCAGTGACAATTGCTCCACAGTAAATATCTTATCTATAACCATGGACACAATAGTATGCCAAACCCTAAATCTAATCTAAATCCAAATGGCAACCCAAAGCTTATATCTTTGATGAAATAAAGCCTGGAGCAATTGTTTTCAGAACAATTATTCATCACCAGCATGGATTAACTGGACTTCGCAATATCTAAATGCTAACTCCATCCGTCTGAATTAATGAAAAGCTCACCTGGTGGAGTTCATCTTGGTACAAGCTACCGAGCGATTGGCATCACCCATCTCCATGATGGAAGTGATATCACCTTCATTTGAGACGATCTTCTCAACCAAGCCCTGGAGGTAGAGTCTCTTACCCTGCATCTTGATATCAAGAGGCGTCTTGTTCTCTAGGTCTGTATTCAACAGGTCCTGGACCTGCTCGTTGTAGACCTCAATCATGGATACCTACAAGAAACAAATGGATATAATGTATCACGGTGTAGAATGACAGACTACATATGACTCTGAAATTGAGACTAAGAACCAGTTCCTCACTAGTTTCAAGGCAAGCAGCAACATAATTTGTTATGCAAATAATAGGAAGAATGAATACATACTTGTTTGTCAAAGATATTTCAATTAAAAAAGATATCTAAATGGTTTTATGATTCCTTTTCTATAACAGAAAGTCCTACTTTCTACTTTGATGACTAAACATAATGTAAATGATCATCCATATATTAAATAGATTGCTAATACGAGTCTTCCTTCACCATTTACGTTCATACAGTGAATGTTTATTCAAAATCCTATCATTAAAAGTAAAAGGGGTTATGTACATAAGATGGCATCAATTAACTGACCTTGAGAGTGTAATCGACCTGATCCCTCTCACTGCAGATCTTGAGGAGTTCCTTGATGGCACGTACGTTGACCCCAGGGTTGTCTTTAGGACCCATCATAGTGAAGGTCTTTCCTGATCCTGTCTGTCCATACGCCATGATACACACATTGTATCCATCCACACATGATGTTATGATGGGTAGGGCTTGGGCAAAAACCTTGGGAAGAAGACACAATACAGTACATTTGCTATTATCTCATAAATATATTACATGTCATTGTCTACATATATTTCACATCTCTATATTCATCTTCAACCCCAATCTGAGAAAATGGAAGCAAGCGAATGTGAACATATTTGTCATATCCTGATCTAAAACAAATTGATCAGATGATACATTTGCAAGGTAGGTTGCAGACAAATAGAGATATACAGTATAAGACAACCAGAGACCAGTTTACTGTTGGCTGTTTTGTCAGTGACAATTAGTGACAGGTTAAGATTTCATAGTGACACGTTTAACAATAAAATAAATATATGATACTCTTTATCAACCAAAAGTATTCATGATATATTAAAATTTGTTTGAAAATGCTTCAAAATAAGAAATCAGATTGCATATTTCCACCAGAGAGCATCTGAGCTCCCCAGAGCTGGACCGAGGCTGTAATGGATGCTGCTCTTCATTTGCACGGTTTATACCCCTTTAAGTTGCAATTCTTCATATTCCAAATTTGTGGACCACCTGGTAGAAATACATTTTGTTAGAGACAATGTGGCACAGGGATAGTATCTCATCAGCATTTGTCTGAAAATGCTTCAAAATAAGGGGGCAAGAGTACATACCTGTTCTTGTGTTGATGTGGGAGAGAAGACATGATCAAAGGAATGGAGCATCTTCTTTCCTGCAGGATTAGTAGCTTCTATCTCTATCTCGGATGGAAACTTTAGACAGCAGTCAGTACGCGAGTCGTACCGGACGCGACAGAACACACGGATGTTGCCTCGTAGCTCTTGCAACTACAGAAGGAGAGGAACCATAGAATTCATTGATCAATAACAAATATTTAAAAAATATACTGTTGTTTGTATTATTGCCATATAAGATTTTTACTCGACTTTGATTAGACTTAAAATATTTAAAAACTATTGGATCCATAATAAATACATCTGCATCATTATGAAATTGGTCTAATCCTTTTTCTTCATCATACTATGATGGGAATGTCAACATTTTGAACCTTATGCAAATTGATCGCAATAAATCATACGTAATACCTGACAAAATTGTGAGATATTGAAGAATTACTATGCTGGACAAGGTTCTTCAGTTTGGATACCACACTGAAACGTGACATTTTGCAACAGATTCCAAAGAAGGAAATCACACCATGAAAATCTTGGCAACTATAGACATTGCTTCTTGTAGTCATCATCAAGACGATTCTATAATCTCTATCACCAATCCCCTGTACCTAATTACCTTGTTGTAAAGGAGTTTCCTCTGCAAGCATTCCTTCCTGTAAAGCACTCTAAGTTCATCCAACTCCTTCACATTCCCTGAATCCATCCTCTTCATCTTCTTGAGGGCTGCCGAGGCCTCCTTCATCATCTCAATCATATCTGAAAATAACCAATGTTATAAATTATCATAAGCCTACTCTTTCCTTCACATGGGTTAGTTAACCTCTTTTCAATGAGATTTTATGGTTGACCAACAGACTGTTGAACATATCAATGTGTACAATTCAGCTTTTGGAATTTATCTTTGAATGTCTACATAACCTTTTGGTTAAATTGGATTGAATTTCGATATTGTAAAATTTAAAAGTCTGTTAAAGTAAAAGATCTAAGTACATATCAATGAAGAAACTTTTATACAAATAAAAATATCATATAAGATGCCTTAACAGTACAACTTTTATCAGTGCTTTTGTTTCCTGGACTATGAAGATGAACTAATATTTCAAAAAGCTGGATATAATGACAAAAGCAAAACTATTGGTATGTGTATGCTTTTACCATTGAAACCTTGCTGAACCTCTTTCTTGAGAGTCAGGTTAGCTTTATCTAGTTCTTTAGCATCCTTGTCCAGTTTCCTTAGAGTCTCTTCATCCACAGTAGGACCAACTGGTCCTGCTGGCTCCTCAGGGGCTGAATCAGAAGGTGTTGTCTCAATGGCCTGATGATGAAATCATATCAAATACACATAGCATCATATCAGGAAAATACAAGGCAACACATTGATACAGGATGACTCTACAGTCATAGGATGACCTTACAGATACAGGTGGGTGCAAGTCTCTATGGCCAAGTGAACTAATGACAGGTGATCTGTTAGTGTCTGAAGGTGCAGTCTAAATGGCCTGATGATCAAAATCACATCAAATACGCAGGGCTTAAGATACAGGATGACTCTTTACAGACATTACATAAGTGGTGCATAAATATATGCAGTGTGTCTCTATGGCCTAGTAATCTAATAAAAGATAAGTGGCAAGTGACCATGACGTTTTAACTTAAATTTAAAGCGGCTATTAAGTTCATTTAATTTACCTGTAAATTTTAAGAATGTTTTTACATATTATGCTACAAATTTTGAAGTCAACAAAGGGACCTACGTCTCTACATTCTAACATAGCTGTCTTAATTTGAGTCATTGACCAAATTATTCATAATTTTCTCACTCAAATTGATCCTAACAGTTAATCTTAATTTCAGGTCTTTAAGAGCAATTCTCATTGCCATGGTTAACAATGAAAGCAGAGAATAAATGATTGAACATGTGTAAATCTTACCGGAGGATCTGATGCTAAGGATGTCCTTGCCCGAGCTGTTTTGGGTCTCTCATTCTGTAGAGCTTGAAGCTTATGGTTGGCTGTCTTGGCCTCTACCTCTAAGCTCGCTACCTTCTCTCTCGATAGATCCAACTAGGGTTATAGAGATAAACAAAATATACAAAATTATATCAACATAATCCAAAATATCAATAGGGTATATGCCAAAAAGGAGATACATATTACTATTATCAAATTCTTCTTTATATATCGAAATGAGTAGTTATTATCCATGTGTCCATTTTATCAAAGATTATTGTACATATAAAAATGATTTCCCCCTATGCCTTTAATCTCCTAGAGTTCTGTCTGAAAGCCCATCTTGTCCCACAGAGTAATGGTTTTTGTTTTCCTCTTAGAATCACTACCAAAACCACATCAAGCTATTACAGTTTTATAATCCTTAATTACTTCTTTTATTTGTTGTTGACATATATATTCATTGTGGTCTAAAGTAAATAGAATCTATGGTAACCTTTACTCCGTTTTATCTCAATTATTTTTTGTCAATCATAACATAGCCATTATCAATTCTCCCTGTACTAATTTCCATCATATACAAATACTTGGGATTGTTTATCTGATTTTCAATTCACTGCAGCCCCACCTTTTTGAGCGAAGAGGTTCCTTTTGATCACCTTCCTACTGTTTGAGGGAATCCTTTTATTACACACCATTAAAACTGTGTGGTGTATGCCAGTGATATATACTAGGGCATAATGCTCAGCTTGATTATTTGACTAATTACATTTAATAACAAGCTTGCAAGTATAATGCCTAAGTACTGACCCCAATATATTACACAGTATGGTATTCACTGCAGTTTAACACTACTTTTCAAAAAGGTGACTGAATAGAGAAATCCTTGTTTATTTTATGACAAATTAATCGTGCAAGATTTCTGACATTCACAGCTTTTCAACTAATGTAAAAAAAAAAAAAAAAAAAAAATTATGTTAACACGGGTTTCTTGTACAAATGTTATCTTATTAATGTACTTCATAGTGGACTTGGCTCCAATATATTTTCCTCTAAATAAACATCACTGCTCAATCCCTACCTTAATGCTAATCTTAAATACAGATAAAATCTGTATTTTACACTACCTGTTTCTGCATTTTGTCGTTGTCATGCCTCATTTTCTTGTTGTTCTGCATCACTTTGTCATAGCTTCGATGCTGGAAGAAAATGAATGTGTTTACAAAATATCAACGGACTGAAGTAATCATAAACATTTTAATACAACCAATCAAAACATACAAGACAACTGCACACAATGTTAAAGTTGACTATCTATAAAAGCATTAGTATCTCTTCATTCTTTGCTTTTAATGAAATCCAATATCAAAATTATGAAGTTATCAGTTTTATTATACTAATATCTAGCAACATTTTTAGGACACATCACACATGTATAATATCCAAGTGACTCATTGGTAATATTCATGCATCCCTCCACAGACAGTTATTCATTTATTATTTTGGTCCTACAATTTCTTTCCTAGGAGCAAAAACTGGTTTCACTGGTACATTCATTCTTTTTTATATGGATGCTTGACTTTCATGAATATTGGAAATATTGCTATATTTCTTACCATTTTTGCCAACTTCTCTTGCTGAATAGCAATTTTCTGATCTTTTTCTTTGATGAGTTTCATGTCGAAGCCTTTAAGACGATCCGGTGTGTCCATACACCCAGTATCCCCCACGGTCAGATATGTCATGACAGTATCATCAACATCATAGTTACTCTTCCTCAAAGCTGCTACAATGTCATATCCATCTTTCCAAGATGGACTTTGATCCTTTATAAGATGACAGAGTAAGATTTAGTTAGAAGCTTGAAAATTATTGTAAAGTACAACATAAACTTTAGAATATATCACTGTTTTTTTTAAACATCTGAAATGAAACTTACCGAGTGTATCTATTCATTTGACCATCAGATCAAATATGCAGGGTGACAGTCAAACCAAATAACAAATCCACAGATTATAACAATATTTCACTTCTTTACATAATGTTACAAACATATCCTCTTCTTGACAAGAAACAGTGTTTGTGTTATATGTGAAAGCACTTTTCAAAAGAAACAGTGGCTCAATTTTCTTCTCTTATCAAGGATCATGAATATTTAATCAACAGTGTGATTCTACTTGTATCTTAAACATGAAATCATCATATCTCTTTTAAGGAACAGGGCAAGAGGCAAAATAATCAATAAGTAAATTAAAGTAAGTATATATTAACACCAAGATATATATTTTAATGAGCTTATTGATCTAACCTTGACTTGTTTGATCAATCCCTTCACAAAGTCTGTATGCTGCTCCCAACTGACTGGCATCTTCACCCACATACCAGAATCATCATCAAAGTAACAGTGAATGTTGCGCTTCTCCTGTCGGCCAGAAAATAGAATCAAACTGATTAGAAATATATAATTATAAATAAATTCACAGCTTTATGGTAAAGGCCTTACACATACTGCACATTCATCAAAATTTTCTTTGAAAAAAATCCTGAATTATGTGGGATTTCATCACAAAATTATGAAACTGTAGTATTTATCTTCATTTAAAAAACACCAGAAAAAATTCATGTAATAGACCACAATATTGAGGCATGTAAATTGTAAATGTATAACAAAATATAATTTAATTAAAAAACATCCATATTAAATACCAAGAAAATTAAATAAAATAATATTCCTCCTTTGCTATACAAAATTCTGTGGTGGAAGTGCAGTGAATAGAACTCCACAATGGAATTAATACCACTGTCAAAGGTAATAGAATAGCTCTTGGAAAATTAACACCTGCCTCTCAAGAAAATGAATTCTAGCCAGTCAAAGAGACCACACTATGGCTTACTCCTTGAATTAAAGATGTATAGGGAGAGAGAGAGACAGAGTATTTTTGTCTCAGCTCCAAATATAGAGAATCAATAGTGAAACTATGTGTGTACTGTAGCTATAATGCAATGCAAGGATTAAAGTGAATCGGTAACATTGTTGAAGGTTGATGAAAAAATCTGCGTAATTTTTGTATGAAATGTTACTTATTATATTCCTTCCACTGTACTAACCTTATAACATGCAAAAGATCTTGAAAAAATTCTCAAACCACAAAGATATTTATGGTTTTCTTTGAAGGCGTCACTGTGCAACACCCTATAACAGCAAATTCTCCCAGCCATTTTTGAATTTTTCTTTCAACACTTAAATGTTTGGAATTGTATATAAAGCCAATTCATTGCTTTTTGACAATTTACATTTCACCTAAAATTAAATTAAATTATAATGATATAGTTTGGAGAATTAAGGAATCAATCAATAATAATTAATAATGGTCTAGCTGTTTTCACTCAAACTTTCAGATTATCTTTACATCTAGCATCAAAGTCACTACCTTAGAATCATTTTCTCTCATCTGAACAATAAACCAATTATCTAGGTTTAGTACGGATTTAAAGAACAGGTCACATCAACAAAATGGTTACTTCGACTACTGAATGCTATCATAAATTTTTAAATATTTTGTTCACTCTTAATAGTGGTAAAACAATATTATACATGTACATTTATACGTCCATAATTCTTCCAGTTTTTAGGCTGAGCCGAGCCGTTCTCTTCACAGTATATATTGTGCTTCCATGTACTCTAAGTGAATTCCGTTCAGAAATCACAAAAGAAGATGCAACTCCTGATCGATTCTCCTTCCTCCATCATACATGTATGATTTACAAGCATATATCTTCAATAACATTAACATACCTCAAATATATATGTGAGTAGTGTACCCTTGGTAGGGTGCATGAGTGACCCTGCTCTGTCATCATTGGTCCCACTCAGACCCCCTGATACTTCTGCTCCACCGCTCTCTTCTTGATGATGGTGTCCTCCGCTATCAGCATTGGCTGCCTGATCGGAGGCGGGCTCAGAGTAGCCTTGGTCTCCATCTCGTATGAACACTCCTTTACTCATCCACTTATTAGGAAACGACTGCCAGTTCTATTTTTAGAGATAAATTGCATTTAGAGATACATAGCATTATTTAAATGCATTAAAGTATCATGGGCAAGACCACTTATACATGATACAATCAGATACATGTATCAGATTACCTGAAATACCCTTGTGCACATACATAGTTACTCCTAAGAGACAGTTTAACACATTCCATACTTAAATGCTTGTTTATGGGGATCTACAAATAATCAAAATAAGCCCGCCGGTGAATGAGTATCTTGTTTACACTAGATAAAATATTTCATAAAATTCATATACTTATGTTGTATGAGTATTCCTATTTAATATGTCCTACTCTCACAACCTTCATACCATGTAATTCCTGTTTTTCATGATACTTAATGTCTAATTAAAACATATTATTTCTATTTTGATCTCTAAAATTAACCAATTTGTTCAACTATGTTTGGCTACATTGTATCAGAGTTATTTAATTATCATGGAGCTTACAGTTAAATAGAGAAGCCCATTCATCAACATAATTATTGTTTGTGATGAGTGATGACTTTCCTTAACATAAGCATGTATTAGGCACATATGTAAATTATGCATGCACATTATAGCTAGCTGAAGTGCTGTGATAAAAGGCTTGTAATCAAATTGAGCTTGAAAATTGAATGTCTGGCTGGTTTATGGGAAGCGATGATAATAAAAAAAGGGTGGGGCAAATTAAAACTGCATTTCCCACTACCAATCATGTGCTGAGTACATAAAGTGGAATTAATTACAAAGTGAATAAAAATAAAAAAAAGGCTTTGTACATGTGTATATCATTTAATGACGCAGTAGAAATCAATGAAATATTTGACTGATGATATATTGGAAGGTTGAATAACAGATTATCTGATTATCACATGGATGAGCTACTGGAGAGTACACAGTATGTAAAGAAAAAACTGAAAGTGACTCAATTAATGGCACATGCCACAATTTTTTTGTTAAAGTGCTCAATAAAGATTTGTTAATAAGAATGGACGAATGCCATTAATAGGAATGCACCAAACTCTCATTAACATAACGAAAACTGGACCATTATTCATGATCAATATTTTATGAATTCAGTGAATTAAAAAATATATAGATATGGTACAGAAGTATACATACCTGAGTATCCCAGCTATCAAGGTAATGTCTCTGCCCTCCTTGCTTGATACAGGTGTATTTCTTTCCATTGTTATGATGAAAAGTCTCAAAGACAATGTCCTCATCACCCTAAAACATACACAGATAAAGATTGTTGGTAAAAAATACTTAAATAAAGAGCGCACAACTGAATATTTAATTGTATAAATTCTTTTTCAGTTAAATATTTTCTGGAACATGATAAAGTGAATGTAAAACAAAAACCTTTAATTGCATACGTTATTTCTTTGGATCATCCTTAAGTTTTAAAGACCAATAATGATTTCCTTTAAATGGAGACCAGCCTTTACCACTTGGAATGAAAAAAGCCAAATTCTTTTTTTCTGATTATAAAATAAATAAATCTTTTTTTTTAAGTGTTCTCCTTCGACATTCTAATTCAAACTTGTATTTTAAGATTTGTCAATAAATATGAAATGAAAGGTAAAGGTACGTTGTACTACATGTACATGTACATTCCATGTGCAATAAAAAATTAATCTGTGTGATATCTGTTAAATATCTACACATATAACACTACAATAACCAGGGGCCAAAAATGCTTGATATGTCTCAAACATTTTGACCTTTTGTTATAAATTGGAATACGGGGATCCCTTATTTTAGCACTGTCTTCATCAAGAGTGTAGCATCTTGTACTTGTACGTAGATTATATGATTAGATATAAAGGCATCTGCCTATGTATTCTGTGCGTGATATTCTCTTTTCATGAATTTATACTTGAATGTATAAAAATAATTCTAAATTAGAAAGGATATTTCCTCAATTAGGTCAGAAGTGTAATATTTCATTTACTAGTAATTGTGCATGCACACGTACATGTAACAGCTTTAAATGTATGATATCACAATTCCAACATAATACAAACATTTAGAAATGCCTATACGTAATACGTATGCGGTTTGGATTCTTTCTATGTGCTATCATCACTCCGGAGGGAAATCAATAGATCCCAAAGTGATTGCCATAGAAACAGTGTAATCATCTGAAAGTAGTGCACAAACTACCTTTTCCTTGTACTATGCTTGATTTAACAAACAACCATATTATAGTGGTTATAATACAGATTCACTATTGTTCTTTTTTATCATTCTATGCATATGTTTAACCACTTTTTGTTCATGAATATTGCATTTTGTAAATTATGGCATAGCTCCTCATTATAGACAAAAATGCATTTATTTCTGTTATGACTACTGGATTTTTAAATATTATCCTTAAAGAAGAAACCAAACACATGCCATCTAGACCTCATGGGTCTGTTTTCGCCTTAATTCATTCTTTGGAGCGAGCACCTTGGAGATACTGCCAGTATTGTGGCGACTGAACGGCACAGATCAATAAATCAATGACATTTAGCAATGCAGCTAAAACTGGGGCACAAATTCATACAATAGGAACAATAAGATGAACCAAAGAACTCTGGCCACTGCATAGTTGCAATAGAAGACA
Organism: Strongylocentrotus droebachiensis; assembly: GCA_035222895.1. NCBI lineage: Eukaryota > Metazoa > Echinodermata > Echinoidea > Camarodonta > Strongylocentrotidae > Strongylocentrotus > Strongylocentrotus droebachiensis. Next base: position 256,815 of record JAVYIG010002312.1, read on the forward strand.
CACATCGTTCAGAGGTTTATGAAAAATACAGATCAAGATTATACTGTTCATGAATGACATTTTATTTATAATCATAATGTATCGGAAATAATATCGCCTGTGATATTCGTTTGTCTCGCAATGTATGGTCAACATCTGCAATGAGTAATATATTTAGCAATCATAATGTACTCGGCACATCTCTTTGGTTCATTAGACTATAAAAAATAGTATAATAGGGAGTTTGAACAGTGTTTTCTTTTTGTTTCCTGACTTGATCTTCCAGGAAGTTCTAGCCTTACACATCTTCACATACCTATTATAATTATGAAATTAAAATAAAACATCTCAAGACACCATTGACAAAAAGTCCTATAGAGGACTAACTATAAAATGAGTTCTCAGTCCTTCCTTTTATTTCTTTCTTTCATTCTTTTTTTTTCCTGTTTTTCTTAACAAGGTTTTATTATCACAAGAGACCAGTGTTATGCTCACCCTACTCAAAATCCAAAATATTTAGAGAATCTCATTATTTATTTTTTACAAAAAGAAGAAGAATATCTACTGTAAATTTGTTTTAGACCTGGGTTTTAAATG